>PVKM010002973.1:22238-60813 GCA_004027735.1 Carollia perspicillata
AGGACCCAAATAAACACAATCAGAAATGAAAGAGGAGAGATTACAACTGACACCACGGAAATACAAAGGATTGTAAGAAATTACTATGAGGAGCTATATGCCAAGAAATTTGAAAACCTAGGTGAAATGGACAAATTTCTAGAAAAATATAATCTTCCAAAACTAAACGAAGAAGAAGCAGAAAGCCTGAACAGACCAAAAACAGCAGATGAAATTGAAGCAGTGATCAAAAAACTCCTGACACACAAAAGTCCTGGACCAGATGGTTTCACATGAGAATTCTATAGAGCATTTAAGGAAAAGCTAACCTCTATCCTTCACAGACTATTCCAAAAAATCCAAAGTGATGGAAGACTACCAAACTCCTTCTATGAAGCCAGCATCATCCTAATCCCAAAACCAGATAAAGACACAACAAAGAAAGAAAACTTCAGGCCAATATCGCTGATGAACATAGACACTAAAATCCTCAACAAAATATTGGCAAACTGCATCCAACAATACATTAAAAAGATCATGACCAAGTGGGACTCATCCCAGGGATGCAAGGATGGTTCAATATTCGTGAATCAGTAAATGTAATACATCACATAAACAAAAGCAAAGACAAAAAACACATGATCATATCAAAAAATGCGGAAAAAGCATTTGACAAGGTACAGCATCCATTTATGATAAAAACACTCATCAAAGTGGGAATAGAGGGAGCATTCCTCAACATAATAAAGGCCATATATGAAAGACCCACAACCAACATCATACTCAATGGACAAAAACTAAAAGCTTTTCCACTAAGATCAGGAACAAGACAAGGTTGTCCACTTTCACCACTTCTATTCAATATAGTTTTGAAAGTTTTAGCCATAGCAATCAGACAAGAAAAGGAAATAAAAAGCATCCAAATCGGAAAGGAGGAAACAAAACTGTCATTGTTTGCAGATGACATGATAGTGTACATGGAAAATCCTATAGACTCTACCGGAAAACTGCTCAACCTAATAAATGAATTTGGCAAAACAGCAGGATACAAAGTCAATATCCAGAAATCAAAGGCATTTTTGTATACCAACAATAAAACAGCAGAAGCAGAAATCAAGAAAAAAATCCCATTTGATATAGCAAAAAGAAAAATAGAATACCTAGGAATAAACCTAACCAAGTAGATAAAAGACCTGTATACAGAACACTACACAACACTGAAGAATGAAATCAAGGAAGACACAAACAAATGGAAACATCTACCGTGTTCAGTGATTAGAAGAATTAACATCATCAAAATGTCCATATTACCCAAAGCAATTTACAGATTCAATGCAATATCTATTAAAGTACCAATAGCATATTTCAGACATAGAACAAACACTTCAAAAGTTTATATGGAACTATAAATGACCCTGAATAGCAGCTGCAATTTTGAGAAAGAAGAGCAAAGAAGGAGGGATCACAATCCCTGATACGAAACTGTATTACATGGCCACTGTAATCAAAACAGCCTGGTAATGGCATAAAAACAGGCACATAGACCAATGGAACAGAACAGAGAGCCCAGAAATAAACCCAAGTCTCTATAGTCAGTTAATATTCGACAAAGGGGGCAACACCATAAAATGGAGTAAAAATAGTCTCTTCAACAAATGGTGTTGGGAGAACTGGACAGCTATGTGCAAAAAAATGAAACTTGAGCACCAACTTATATTATACACAAAAATAAATTCAAAATGGATAAAAGACTTAAATACAAGGCATGACACCATTAAAATCCTAGAGGAGAACATAGGCAGGAAAATGTCAGATATCTCATGCAGCAATATTTTTACTGACATGTCCCCTAGAGCAAGGGACATAAAGGAAAGAATAAACAAATGGGATCTCATCAAAATAAAAAGCTTCTGCACAGCTAAAGAAAACAGCATTGAAATAAAAAGAGAACCAACTATATGGGAAAACATATTTGCCAATGATACCTCAGACAAGGGTTTAATCTCCAAAATATACAAAGAACTTACACGACTCCACTCCAAGAAGATAAGCAACCCAATTAAAAAATGGGCAAATGACTTAGACAGACATTTCTCCAAGGAGGACATACAGAGGATTCAGAGACACATGAAAAGATGCTCAATATCGCTAGCCATCAGAGAAATGCAAATTAAAACCACAATGAGATACCACTTTACACCGATTAGAATGGCCATCATAAACAAAGCAGCAAAAAACAATGTTGGAGAGGTTGTGGAGAAAAGAGGACCCTACTTCACTGCTGGTGGGATTGCAGACTGGTACAACCACTATGGAAAACAGTATGGAATTTTCTAAGAAAACTAAAAATGGAACTGCCCTTTTGACCCAGCAATTGCACTGCTAGGATTATATCCCAAGAACCCTGAAACACCAATCCAAAAGAACCTATGCACCCCGATGTTCATAGCAGCACAATTTACAATAGCCAAGTGTTGGAAGCTAGCTAGATGCCCATCAGTAAATTAATGGATCAAAAAACTATGGTAAATATACACACTGGAATTCTATGCAGCAGAAAGAAAGAAGGGGCTCCTACCCTTTGCAACAGCATGAATGGAACTGCAAAGCATTATGCTGAGTGAAATAAGCCAGGAAGTGAAAGACAAATACCATATGACCTCACCTATAAGTGGAACCTAATCAACAAAACAAAGAAGTAAGCAAAATAGAACCAGAGTATTGAAATAAAGAACAAACTGACAGTAACCAGAAGGGTGGGAAGAGGGGGAGAATGGGGGAAAGGAGAGGAAGGGTCATCAAGGAACATGTATACAGGAGCCGTGGACAAAGTCAAAGGAGGTAGGATAGAGGGTGAGAGGTGGGAGTGAGTAGGGCAGGAGAGAGTGGCAGTGGGAAATGGAGACAACTATACTTGAAAAAAAAAGAGATAAGACACAGCACACCTAACACATCAATTCTTATACTGTTTTACTTGATTCTATTCAACAACAATCTTCTATAGTCAACAACAAGCTGCACCTTATAACAGAGAGAGATCAGAGCAAATATAAAATTCTAAAAGAAAATATTTGAAAGAAAAAACTAAAGAAATATATAATAAGCCCTGGCCAGCTTGGCTCAGTTGGTTGGAGTGCTGTCCTGTAACTGAAAGGTTGCAGGTTTGGTTCCTGGTCAGGGTGGGTACAGGAGACAACCAGCCAACATTCCTCTCTCACATCCATGTTTCCCTTCCTTCCTCTTTCTCTAAAATCAATTTTTAAAAAGTCCTCAGGTGAGGACTAAAAAGCATATATCTAATAAAACACCTAAAATAAGAGATACTCTTTGGCAGGAATAATAAATGGGGAGAAATCAATCTGAATGAAAGCTTTATTGCATTTCCACTACTATTGAATAATAGCTGGAGGTACTTGTACAAAATCTGGGCTTTTTTTGACAATTACTTTTGGTTTGTGTTTCTTTCAAATATAGCTTAATAGTATATGCATAATAAATGATAAGCCATTAAATTTTACTTAAGGCTCTTAAAGATTACTTTTGGGAAAGAAACTCAAACTCAGTAATAACGTTGGAGGCAGCTTTTGTTTTTGAGAGTAACACTAGTCCTATGTAGTTATATTCTGAGAGACAGGACTTGACTTTCAAGTCCTAAAATGTCTCGAGGCTCTACTTTAGTCATGTAACTGCAAATTGGATCTGGGTTTCCTTTTCTAAAAATGAGAAATCAGCAGGGATGAAGTACTAGCCATATTTGTAATCTTTTCTTTAAGTTCATGGGAAACATAGTACCTATGGTTCATTATTTGAGTTGGATATTCAGTTTGTCTTGTCTAAAATTAAATGGGCTAATACACAAAGATGAGGCCCATTCAAGAACTTATATTTTTCAATGATAAAAAGAAAATGCTCAGATCGGTCGTGGTTCATAGGTAGCACCTGTATTGCTTCCGCACATCTGTAGAAACACAATATCAGCCAACTGTTAATCAAGGATCACTTCCCTTCAAAGGGACTGATGATCCACTGTTGGAACAGCTTATAAAAATAACTTTGCCTCTGAAAAGGGGCTTCAGGGTTTTCAGACACATCTCACCATTCCTGCTAGCTTAATGCATGTTTAAAAGTTAATTTCTCATTAATATTTTTAAAAGAAGTGGCTTCAGAACAAATTTTAAATGATCCATTACATTTTAGAAATAAAATATTATTGGCATTATTTTCATCTCAATTACAAGGAATACTAATGTCCAAGATTGGCTTTTAAAACTGTTAATGAGCCCTGGCAATGTAAAAAAGATATGGATTAGGTAGATGTAATGAGATATGATTAAAGGGTGCAAGCACTGAAGGGCATTGGAGAAATTCTTTTCAGAAAGAGTATAATTAGTGTCTGATAAAAGTACTTAGTTTATAAGATTTTTGAAGAAGAAAGGTTAAGATAAACACATACTTTATGACAAACCTGCTTAATTTTTCCCCTTTGGTTCTCTTACATACTCAATATTATGTTGAAGTTTCATACATAAATAATGTTTGTCGAATACTTGATGCAATTCTACCAGACAATTAGGGTGTTTTAATTGCCAGACACAGAGAGCAGATAATGTGTTGAAACATCTTATTCCATTTTCAGTGTACATTTCTTTGTTGATTTATGTAATGTAGCTAATAATATGCAACCTACCCTAGTTTTAAACAAACAAATGAACTTCTAAAAAAAACAAGCTTTTTCATAAGTTGCTAAGCAACTCCAAAGGCACATTTTATTAATTTAATAAATAGCGTTTAGATAACAAATCCTTAAGGAAAATTTCTAACTCCATTTTATAAAAAGTAGAAAATCCAAGCAGGTATCCTCCTGATTTTCCTGTTTCTAAGGCCTCGGGGCTAGGAAGATAACTGCCATTTTTGGAGCTTCATTTGACCCACTAAACAAAATATTTCTTCAGTTGAAATGTTACTGTAATAGAAGTTAGGTTCTGGGCCTCATTGTACAGCTCTCCAGAATAAGAGCTCATGCTTCATATCCATCACTGAAGGTTTGTCAGCCTGGGCACTGTTGACATTTTGGACAGGAAAATTTGTTGTTGTGGGGGGCTCTCCTGTACATCATAAGATGATTAGCAATATCCATCTCTGGCTTCTACTAATTAGATGGCAGTAGTAGCCCATAGTTATTACAAGTAAAAATGTCACCAGACATTGCCAAACGTGCCCCTTGGGTTTGATGGTTCAAAAATCACACCCAGTTCAGAACTTCTGTTACTGGATAACAGGTAAATGTAAATAATGGATAAATGACTAACTTTAAATCATTATCAGTCAACACAACATTCCCTGACACCACTAGCAATGAGGAATTGGGGTGGTACTGATTCCAGTTGGTACTGTGGCTTTGTTCTAGTCAAGGCTTATTACTGACTTCATCATCTCAATACAGTTTTCATTGTACAGTAATTGGGGAGAAAGGTCCTAATGATGGCTCTGTCTACAGCCACTTTCTAGTAACATCCCATTCCAGAACTGCACCAAAATCTTTTTTTTTCTCCTCTCTCTCCCTCAGTTTTCGCTATACTCAGTTGCTGGGTAGAACTTTTTAAAATAGAAATTTCAATTTTAACCATGTCATCCTCTGCAGAGAGGATAGGTCTCTATCACCTCTACTATCACATACAGTCTCCTCTGTTCTTTAAGGTTTACTACAAATTACCACCAAACTTCATCTCATCAAACTTTTCATTCTCCATGTATGCAAGTTTTAACCAGTCCCCAAACACAAACAGCTTGCTTGTTCTAGTCTTCCTTTGGGACACATGAAGTACAAATTCATTTCCTCCATGAAAGTTTTCCTAATGAATCCTTCCTTTATTTCTTGTCAGTATCATATTTCTGTTAAAAGAATGACATGACTGAAAATTAATAGGTAAGACAATTATTTGCTGAATGTTTTCCATATGCCAGACACTGAATATAACTTAGTAGCTGTTTCTATCAATTTACATTTACACTATTTATGCCCACATAGATTGTAAATTCCCCGAGGATATGAATGGATCTTTTTTGTATCCCTCTAATGCCTCTTCCCAATGACGCTAACAAATATACTTTCAATTTAATTTGCAATAATAATCTTTCAAATTACCTTCATTGTTGTTACCTTATTGGTTATATATTTTCACTGTTACAGTCCACAAAAGTGGGACGTTAAATGCTCCAGGCACTAGACTATGAGTTATATAACTAGTGCTCAATAGAATATGCATTTAATACACGTCGACTGACGGAATCTAGTCTCACCACTATAAAATTTCTCTCCTGGTTTCAAAAACCAGGCATTTCATGGCATTTAAAAACAAATGTTATTGTAAAGAACAAGAACAGCTGAATGATGCAGAAAATACGAAACAAGTGAGTTAAGGTTGACAAGAGTTAAACTATAACATAGCTTGAAAGCTAAAGAGAAATCTCTTAGTTTCTGCCTCAAATTGGCTACAAGAGATTAACTTCATATGGCCTTGACTTCTTGTTGCAGAAAGTAAAACGTTAAAATGAAAGCAAAATGAAAAGGAAAAGCTACAGAAGAGCTGATAAACCACCAAATTCTAAAAATCACAGCATTTTAACCCGCACAAAAGAAAAAAGTTCAAGAAAAACGTATTTGATAACTCTGACACTTCCTCTCAGTTTGGGGGAGCCCCCCAAGATATCACAATGATTGTAAAAATTACTTATTAACTTCTCAATTAACTTCAACAAAGCTGTAGTCAGAAGTCAGTTAATTTCTGAGGCTACCCACCAGCCCTAAGCTCCAAGTGCCCAAAGAAGCAAACATCATTTATTCAGTAATTTTTTCAACATTTATTGCACGCTAAATGCAGACATCAGCTTAGCCCTGGGTGTGAGGAAGGGGGGATTAAAAAGATGTTGCTGTGAATTTGTGCAGACCACCACCGTAAAAAAATTATCTTCAATGTGCCTTCACTCTCATCCTCTGGGTCTGCTCCACTTCCTCCCCCGAACTCCAAAGTTTAAGAAAGGGAATGCATTAAAAGAAATTTGAAATAAAGAGAAATAAAGGGAACAGGTAAAGGTCCCATCAGCCTCCTGTAAGATAGAGTTCTCCTCAGTATCCCCCAGCCACGTGACTAGCGGAAGTGCTGGAGTCCATTGGGCGGAAGTGCTATGGCAGGTGAGGTTCAAGGCCCCACGGAGCAGCCGGAAGTCGGGCCCCGAGTGCCCGGGACGAAAGACCCTGGGAAGGGCTATATTCCAGAGCCAAAGCCGCACGCACGAGCCTCCCAGGGTTTTCTCTGCCCACAAGACCTTATCACATCACAGCAGACTTTCTGTAAAATAGGGATTTTTGAGCTTTAACGAACGTGACGATAGCTTGACGTGAGTTCTTCAGGGACAGGGCTGTGCTCCCATATACAGTGTTTTGCCAGGCGAATCTGCGCCCCCACACGCTTACTGGTGTCCCGCGAGCGAACGGACCCCTGGGCCCGAATCACGCGGGCGGGTGGGGGTGGGGAGCGCTGACCTGCCGGTGCCGGAGGTGCCCCCTTCCCATGGGGAAGACCAGGAGGGGGCGGCGGACAGCGTCCGCAGAACCGGATGCTAGAAAGCGGGCAGTCTTTTTCCAAGGCTCCCAGGGCGGCGCTGCTGCGTATCTGAGCAAGGGGCTCCCGGTGGGGGCGGGTGCGGCGGGAGGCGAGGCTGTTCCCGCCGCCCTCCTTTCGGACGGAGGCTGGGGCGTGGAGCGCGGGTGGAGAAGCTGGCACCTGACCGACCAGTGGGCCTGAGCGGAAGCCCAGGAGGCGCCTCGTGAGCTGGCGAAGGGAGGGGTGGGGGGTCATCACCGGCTCTTTTGAAATTAAATTAGTAGGAATCAGGTTGCCTCCAGGGTTTTTTATCCGGGTCCAGAAACTCGGGAGTTTGTTTCAGCTTGCCTACCCCTGCCCCCGAATTAATTCTGAAGCTCCCTGCTTGGCCCGCAAATGCGGGAGCCGGACAAGAGGGAGCGCCTCTTTCCCTCTCTCGATCTCTCCTCCCTTACTCTCCCCGGGCTACTCGCCTGGCCAGCACCCCACTCACTTCCTTGGACGGTCTCAGGAGTCCCTTACATCTTCCACGGAAAGATAGCGCTCCACTTCACTCGTTCTCAACATTAGGTGACTAACTATAACTTACGTCAGAATAGGCGAGCTAGAGAGTTCCTTGCTGGGCTTAATATAATTAATAAAATGCACTAGCGCTGTTTGTTCCCAAGAACGTGAGAGGGGAAGTGTTTGGACTTGGCTCCGAAGGTCAGTAGATCTTCACATGTTTATAAGATCATTTTTAAGGTCTCTTCAACCTTGTCGTCCCTGGGAATTTGGTTGCGAGAGTGAATAGTGTTTGAGATTAATGTTCATCACATTAAACGTCTGACTCCTCACTCTCTACACTCCTCGAATGTCCAAAGATGGAATGGAAACTCTTGTTAATGTCCAAAGGTCTAGTGACTCAGAGGAACCCTAACTCCCTTTCTCTTCACTGCCTTCCCCCTCCTCTCTGGGAGTGGGGAGAAATCCCTCCTGGATCAGTGGCTGCAGAACTGAGGACCCTAACAACGTCTGATTATAGAGAGGGAGGAGGAATACAGGAGAGAAATGGAAGGGGAAGAAAAAATATTTGTGTTCATTTACACATTTCCTGTGCAGAACAAAAAAGTTCCACCATCAGCAAAAGAAGTCTCTTCCTCCAAAATAGCAGCCAAAGTGGGAAAATTAGAATATGCATAAATTCCTTCATTTTCATTCACACGGAGCGCGATTTCCGGCAGATTTGTATTTAAACTGCTCTATTAATCCCAATTTCTGAACATCATTTTACTTAGCATCTTCCTAAAACGCTCTTAAAGAGTATTGCTCTTCTCCCACTGCCCTGTTTTGAAGCCTCCCTCTTTGCTATTCTCCAAGTACCAATGAGAATGTTATTGAAAAGACTAACTTTATTTTTCATGTCCGTTGTTTTAAAAACTGAACTGATGCATTAGACTATAACACAAGCTGGCTGCTGGCTGTGAAACTATAACTGCAAATGAGAGCCTACTGGAAAGGATACATTTCTTTTTTTGAAATTGTCCTTGAAAAAAGAATAAACCTGATAGGACCAATAGACTTTTGCAGTTCCTCCCATGGCGTGGAATCCTTTCCTATTTTACATAGTCATAACCTTTCACCATCAGCAATACTTAGGATGCATGGACTTGTCCACCCCCAAACCTTCCTCTCCCCATTTTTAAGGAGCATACAACCCTATTCAAAGGAGTATGAACCTTAATAAATATTCAGAGTGTCAGTCCATTAAATCCCCCGCAGCCTATTTCTAAAATATTTGTTTTGCCCCCTGTGCAAAAGATCTGACTGTATCTGCCTTGAAAATTACTTGTTGGAAAAAAACATTAGCATCATTTGAAGCTATTACATTTCTGAAAAATTGTTTAACCTTGGCTTACTCACCTGTCTTTGAAACTGTGTATTTCTTTCATTTAATAGTAGGATGTTAGTGTTTAAAAATGAAGTGGCTTCTTCTTGGTTTACTAAAAGTTTATGCAGATCTTAATTCTACTCACCTCTAAATTCCTTACTGTTGCACACCCCAAGATAGAAATCTGTGTTTGCTTCAAAATAAAACCTAAACAAAATGTAGTGGTTTTGGCTTTCCTTCAGTGTTTACAGGTCAAAAATAAACCCCAAGTTTTGGTGGCTAGAAAGTTAGAAATGCTAATATTTTTAGTCTTAGTTTCTATAAAAATACATGAGCATACATATTTGAACTATATGCAGCATGGTATATATATATGCATATATATATGCATTTGAATATCTGCTTTATGTTGGCTAAATATTTTTAAGATATTGGAATATAAAAGCCAATTTTGTTAAATGAGTGCATAAACTGAGTGCACCTGGTATCTGCATGACTTTTACTACTTTGTGAAATAACTACTTTTATTGTTTCTTTATTTTCTGTCAAATATTCCTATAGTATTAATTTGGTTTCTTTTAGTTAGGCATGTCTCCAATGACTCAGGGGTTGTCAATTATATACAATTAAAAACAAAGTATTTGAAAATAAATTCTTAAAAGTCATATATGAGGGTTGCATATAGCAGGATTGAAGGCCATTTTTTACTGGCAGTATTGATTTCTTTTAATTATCCTATTGGAACAAATGATAGTTTTCTGTTAATCAAAGAAACAATGTAAACAAATGAAAAACAATCACAATAAAGGTTTTTCTTAAAGTATTATTTTTTATTAGAATTGGATTTCGTATGGAAAGCTCCAGTTTGAGTTCAGATTGCATAGTTGTTCTTTCAGAAGTGTTGAAATGAACTTAGTTATTAATTATTAGTAGTACAGGGAGAAAACCTGGCAGTATGATTGAAAAGCAGAGCAATATATAGTTGCAGCCAAAGCCCTCTTCTCCCATTGCAGACTAAGCATCACCTCGGTGAATTAATCTCTAGAAGTGAAAGGTCCTGTCCTCGTTCTTGGAAAATTGCTAGTGAAATAACCTTCTCATGAACTGGAATATTTTCACATTTCTCTTAAGTGAAAAGGCTATACTAAAATTAAAAAGAATTCTTCAGCCTCCCTTCTGTGAAAAGTGAAGAAGTGGATGCACTTACAACCATCAGAGAAGTTGCATTCTTCTTTTTTCCCTTCCCTTTCTTCCTTCAACTATTGTTTGCTTTAGTTATGGGTTCTGTGAGTATGTGTTTGAAAACAATATCTAAAGAAAAAAACGTTTTCTAGAGAACAGAACAGGGTATTGGTAGTTATGACTTTCTTTTTGTAATTTGTTTATTAACAAGGCATGCAGATCTTGTTTTTTTATAAATTGTCAGTGATACATTAATTTCCAGAAATATAGAAGTAAAAACATTTAATGGCTATCCTTCCTTGCTCCCAAACTATTCTTCTATAGCTAGGGTTCTTATCCATTTGACCCTGGCCACTGGGCTGGCATGGAATTTCTAGTTCAACCTCTGTTCTCCTCTCCTGTAACTAGCCTCCCTCTCCTAACCAGCTTTCTTTCCCCTCCACAAATGTAGGCAGTTCTCAAACAATCTGCTTTAATTCCAACATCTCCCTGACAAACATTGAGTCTAATTCCCTCCCACGTGCTTTTTTTCCCCTTTTTCTTTGGAGTGGGGGGACACTGCGGGGCTCAGAATATTGGGCTGAGAGGAGAGTTAGGTTCCCACAGATACAGACAGACTCACTGGAAGATTCTTTTCAGCCTAGCCTCCGGAACTGGTGGCTGTTTCACACCTAGACAGATAAACCTTGTTAGGTTTACAACTGACAAAAACACCTCTGCCTCCTCTATAGAGGAGCTTAGCTTTATTAGCTAGATCACTACCAGTTACATCTTCAACCTGGCCTCCTCCTTCCACTTCTATTCCCTTCACTTACTGTCCCCTTTCCATCTCTCCATCCTTAAAGGAATAAAAAAAAGTGTCCAGAGGGACCTAATTCTTAATTTTTGTGTCTTGCCCTTTGGGTTGAGTTCCTCACAGCCACTCTTTGGACTCACAGAAACCTCATAACTGAAGTACTTTGCCCACCTCAGACTCCTCAGCTCTGATAACATGATCCCAAATATGACAAGTTGCTCATTCACCAGCAGAACTCCCGCCAGAGGAACCAGGTTCTTCTACCCAATAATCTCGTCACATGTCTGCCTCTGCCCCCAATCTCCCTTAAGAGTTTACTTACTTCTGAATGGTGTCCAAGAGGAACATGCCCATATCAATGAAGATGAGTGGGTTAAAAAGTACCCAGTGCCATTAAAAAGCCCTACTATATTAAACCAAGGGAGTTTCTATTAGAATACTTGAGTTGGGCCAGAATAGATCATCCATCTAACCAGTGAAACAAGAAATTAAAGGAATGCCCAAGTGCAGCTGTGAAACACAAATTTCCTCTTCATCTTGTCAGCCAGATAAATTATTTTAAAATTGTTTCTGCTATTATTGTTTGCATTATTATTATTAACATTTTATTTTTGTCATTATTGCTGCAGATTTTATTTTATTTGTGTTGTTATTGCATCTATTATACTATTCAATACAAGTTTAGGAACATTAGTCAGATTAATTAGTTTATCGCTAATTTAAAGCTGAAAACTAGTAATTAAGCCAAAAACTAAAAATGATCAAGGATGATTCATACCCATGTAGGATTTGGGAGGAAGAGAAACTAAATTTTGGATATAAAATTTGGCAGCTATGAAGTAAACAGGACTTGGGGATCAGAAATATGATAATTGAAATATTCTTAGTCACTCAACTTCTCCCCTCCTCCAAATTCAGCTAAGATCATTTTGTGATTTGCTTTATAGAGAAAAAATATATACTTGTTTTTGTTGACAGAGAACAAAGACCACATGCTTGTTCTTCATATGATTTGCATTTGCATGTGGATTCCCTCTGCTTAGGACCATCCAAATATCTTAAATCACTCCCCTCCAAGTTTGCTTCCTTCATCTATTTGATCTTGTTATGCACCTCAGTGAAGGTGCTGTATCATTTAAAACAGGTATATAATTCCAGTCCTCTCCACGGAAAGATTCCATGGAATATAAATTCAGTATTTCAATTCTCTCCACAACAAGCTCCCTGCTCTTTCAAATATAATTAATGTTTTGGTGGTGATATATATATATATATATGTATATATATATACGTATATATATGTATATATACGTATATATATGTATATATACGTATATATATATACACACACACGCACACACACACACACAAACAGATGCACCCTCTAGCTTTGCTATTTGTGTATCTAAAACAGAAATGGATGTGACTCTTTCATTGACTCCTAAAATTCATCAACTCAGCCCAAAGATAAGAACTCTGTTTAAGGAATAACTGCATGGTCTGACGTGTGCCTCAAAATATTTAAAACAATAAAAGTGCAAGTCTCTACTTTTTGATAGTCATTTTGTATCAAACTTCCTAGAAAATAAAGGCTATCCTGAATTGATATTCTGGTAGAGCCATTCACTAGATAATAGTTAAACAAAAATCACCACCCTAAACTGCTGATTGTCTTTTCAAAGTTTTAATGATGAAAACTGACTTTCCATTTTATCCAATAGGGCTAAACTGACACAAATGTATAAAAACTAGCAACCATAATAACAAAACTATGACTTCTATAAGAAACTGCTTACTCAGTCAAATACTTCAGTTATGTTTTAGGTAGATCCATTCATTTAATTGCAATTGGTTGTATATTGACATTCATATGTAAAATGGTCAAAGAGACTGACAGATATGCAGATGACGATATGACCAATAGGGGCTGAGTGATCAAATGCTGCTGAGCTTCCATACTAAAGTGTACCCTACTCCTAATATTTCATTTCTACAAGCAGATTATAATTATTAGAGGACAAATAACCTACAGACTGTAGAACATAGTGTTTTCAGTTTTTAATAAAGTAAAATAAGTATTCTATAATAGTTCAATAGAAATATAAACCTCAAATTTCTAAATTGTTTATAGGTTAAAGAAGCTAGTTAGTTGGAACTAATACACTGATTTCCAAGTATTTTGGCTATTTTGTTTGAGTTATGAATGTACAGAGGGTGCTAGCAGGGGAAACATTTTACACATCTCTCCATCAAGTTTTTAGAAGGGATATGTAGACGGAATTTTTTTTTAATCTTTTGGGGTTTTATTATGCTTTTGTGGGTTTTTTTATGTTTGGAATTGTGAAAGATTTTTTTTAATCAAAGAGGAAAGGAGCACGAGTGGCTGAGTCCAAGTAGATCTTTTAACTGGATAGGAAAGCAGTATTTCCCTGGTACAGTTGTGCAAAAGAGGGGGGAAGACAGTGTGATTTCTAAAGAACTCACTGGTGTTTGTGCTTTTTGTTCTTGTTTTAGATTGGTCCATCAGGGTTCCTTTCGCATTACTTTCCTCCAAACTGTTTTCCTTGAAAGCATAAATGTGGGAACTACCTATCCCTTCATCCTCTCACAAGCTAACATAAACAACAAATTTTAGTTAAATTTTCCATAGAAAATATCCTTACAGGTTCAGAGATTATATATGTACAGGACCAAATTACCAATCCTAGCTGATTAGATATAGTTAACATGATATTTTTCACTAGTGAGCTATATAAAATAAAGGTAAGATTTTTACAATATGGGTCAGCAATGATGTGTGAGCTATCAAAAAGAAATTCTCAGGCTTTTTATATTTGTTCTGATTTCGTCCTTGTTTTTCTTTCTATTGTTTTTGAAGCAGTAACACCACTACTTTTGTGGTTCTCAAATGAAGTTCTGTTTGGCTCAGATTAGTATTAAAGAAGATCATATTTACAGTTGGAAAATATTGTGGTGTTGTATTTTTTTTTTTTATTGAGAAAAATTGGACTCCCAAATGTCAGATCTGTGGTTCTCCGACAGGCAATGGAAATGGAGCTGACATCACTTTGCACTTTAACAATCGGATTTGGTCAGGGTACAAGTTGTTTGTTTAACCCGACAGCTCTGTGCACCCCATCGCACGCTTTGCACACTCATTAAAACGATTATTCACGACCTGTCGAGTGTTTTTGGGTTCATTCACAGGAAAGGCTTGGAGCGAGCAAGAGCAATTCAAGTCAACACTGTCCACTACCCAGATGCACGTGAAGACGAGCTGGTGCGTGCATAAAAAGACAGAGGGAGGGGTGGGTGAGCACACCCTAGCTATAAGTCCTGTTTATCAGATGCTCTGGAATTTCAGTCTCGAAAGAATGCCAAGAGTGTTTGGTCCTAAAGGGCTATGTTCCCGTGTTAACTTCAAGGGCTTGGCACAGGACAAAAAAATAAACCAAATAAACTCTAAGCTCTCCCTCTGCTCTGCTTCTTCTTTCAACCTCTGCAAAGCTTGAGGCTTGGCCACCTTCTGCCTGCAGCCCTGGGACTGGGAGGTTCCACCTCTCACAGCGAGGGTGCTGAAGTTCAGTAATTTCAGGAAAATTCACCAGGGTGAAGGGATTCCTTTTCCATCTCCCAAGACATTTTGGTCCTCAAGGAAGAATTTGGTTAATTTTCCTCCGTATATTTCTCACAAATATTGAAGGGGGTGGGAGAGCCCAAGAGATAAAGAATAGGGCTGTAAACCATATTTGGTAGATGTATTCCAAACTATTAGCAAGGAAAGATTCATCCTCCATGCAGGAAGAAAAGCCCTGTAAAATGAGGAGTGAATAGCCCTTGATAAATTAAGCTACTTTTTCAATTTCCAAGTCATCTTTCCACATTTTGTAATGACAATAAGAGAAGCATGCATGCTAACCCATCGCTCTTCCACTATTGCTTTGTACATGTAGGACACACCCCGTGGTCTTATATTTGTTCAAATGAGCCCTGATATATAACATTCATACGTGAACTATTATTAGTTCAAGAGAAACACCTAACTTTTTATAAGTATAATGGTACACATACACTAAATAATAGAATAGATGAGTGTATGTTTTTAATATGTACTGAAGAACTCTGGAATATCCTGTGCAGCATAAGTACCTCTGGCATAACTTAGGTGTTTTCAGAACAACGTCATTTCTATATTCAAATCCTGCTGCTCCTTGATTTTTCATCTACAATGTTAGTAAACCCAGCAGCAACTTTATTGTTATAGGGTTAACCTAGTCATGCCAACAGAAAAAAAAACAAAAAGGCTTATTCATCAGTTTCATTTTATCATATCTGACACCATAAAATTATCTTTTTCTATTTATTGAAACATATCAATACAATATGTGAAAAGAAGAATGGGAGTTTTCAAGTAGCATGAAGTTTTAATCAAAAATAGTTGCCTAATTGCTAAAAAGCAAATACAAATAAATAATGCCATAAACTCTTTGGGTAACCATAACTCACTATCAGATTTACTTAAAATTGATTTATCAAGTGTGCTTCCTACATAAGCGCTTTCATTAAAACCAACCTGTGATAATAATCAAGAGGCAGATGCTGAAATATGTACGTAAATAACCAAAAGCCTCTGCATAAATAAACACAAATCAATGCAGTGATAGACAACACTATCGATGCAGGACTGATCGATTTTAGTCTTCCAACCTGCAGTAAGCTCACAATGTATAATTAAAAATATATTTTTAAATCTACTAATACTACTACTAGAATAAATAATAAATAAGCCCTGCTGCCACTTCTACCTGATTCTTCATTTGATCCAAAGTGCTTTTGATGGGGTGGGAGGAGTACACTACTTTTTCTAAGAAAGCTTGCCAACTTTAAAACTACATCACTAATTATAAAAATTATAAAAGTATTAAATAATAAAATTATCACCTTATTCTTGTTTTAAAATTTTTAACTTTCATCATAGCCTCTAATTATTCATTCAGCTCTTTTTAATAGGAAAAACACAATAGTGCTCATTATGTTTAAAGATTTTTGAACTACCGGTAGTACCTTGGGGTTTAAAGATTCTTTGGGCTTTTGTTAAAACAAATGAGAAAAATGTCATTTTCTTAATATACCCTGGAAGCTCTCATGCCTATGCTTGCATATGCAAGCAATCTGAAACAAGGGGGGGGGGTGGCGGGGAGCATCTGCGCTATTCCAAAATTGTCTCATATAATGATTGCAAAACAAACAAGTGTCTGACTCAAAGAAATAAATATACTTTGGATTTCTAGAAATTCATATATCTAAAACATTTTAGATTTTGCTTAAAGTAAAATTTCCTTTTTTGAGAATATCCCTGGATGACAGAATTAATTTTGATTAGCAAGCACCGGTATATGATGAGTTTGAGCATTTAGGTTTTGTAGAGTAATGAAAATACGGTGTTCACATTTTTTCTTAATCAACAAAGATGCTTATTTACATTCATCCTTGAATTAGTGTGGTCCTTCTAAAGTACAGTCCTCTAAAAGAATTTATTTATAAAATATAGCTTCTTTGAAAGTGATTTCTCTTAAACAGTATTACCAGCACATAAATATTGATTTTAATTATCTTCGCATTTTTATGTAACCAAGTATTCTATTTGATTCCTCTCCTTCCCATCTAGGAAAAAGAATTTAGGGGCAAGTGAACCCAAAGAGAAAATATCATCAGTTATTGTTTAGGGCTAATTTAACAGATAATTTAACTTCAAACAACAATGATCAGATCACTATTTCAGAGCAGTGGAAAAATGAAGAACTGAGAGACAACTCTCCCTCACTAACCCCACTACAGTTTTTATTCTTCCTGATCAATCAAGGAATCAACAACACCTGACCATACAGACACTGAGGAAAATGTTTGCATTTTAAGAACATTCTGATTTAAAGAATGAGACTGGGAAAAAGGGAATAAAAAGGAGACATGACTGGATTCTGGGGGTGTTACTTGGGTAAGCAAATTAAACCAAGGCAAAAATGATTATCCAAATATGTCTGGCAACTGTACACTCATTTCATTTGGACAGGAATTTCCCAATCTCACAACATGCTATGTGCTTCCCTCCCGTGCAGCTCTTATGAAAGGCCAAATACTATGGGAGAGAATTATACATGTCAGGCAACAGACCATGGAAAGGACCTGGGACATTTTATCTCCCCTTCCACTCCCACAAAAATAATTTTTAGGGTTACTTGTTACCTTAAATGCCTTTTATGATTACAGTTTCAAAATTTCTGCCTACCTCGAATTTGACAGAAGTCCAGGTAAGGATGATGATGTTGAAGCATGGAAATTGGGTCTTAGGGGCATGGAAGAACAACTGGAAGTAGATGAGCTCTGTTCTGCATTGTCCTTTCCTTCCCCTAGTATTGCCAAGGCTGAAGACCACCGCCTGATAATCTATACAGGCAGGGATGCTCTGCCCACCCAAACCTCTGCCTCCCTCTCCGCAACACAGGGCCTCCCTTAGTGCTGAGGGAGTTTCCACCCCAAGGGTACCTCTTTTCTGTAAAAACCCTTCACCTTTGCCCCGAGACTTTAGCAGAAAAGGAAAAAGGGGTAGAAAGTCAAATGGAAGAAGAGTAGGTAAAGGAAAGGAAAAAAGATGTCTATTACAGAGAAAACAGTTTTATCAACTAGCAGATGAGTGCTGAGATCTGAAACAGCACAAGGTAAACAAAAGAAACAACTTTTAGAGGGAAAGGGAAGGAGGGGGAGAACATGGGAGAAAAAGAAGAAAAGAGAAAGGTGGGGAAGTGCGCCAGCCAGGGTTCTGGAGTCAATTTTCCGGGCATCAGCCAGTGTGAGCTACAGAACGCAAAGCTCTGCTTGTCCTGGGCAAGAGCGCCCTCACCTTGCTGCTCCCTGCGCAGCGCTCGGCTTCCCCTAGGCCAGAACTTGCGGCTTTGTCCGGAGAGCGCCTCTCCTCCCCGGCTGCGCTCTGCCAACGGCCGCGAATCACCAGTCTAAGTCACTTTGCATGATTCCACAACCCGAGAAAACAACACGGCTGGGTCCCAGAGGATACCAATTGCCGCCACCATGCCCCTCTCCAACTTCACCCAGGAGCCCCGGAGATTCGGGGAAGGGTAATAGGAAACCGCAGCGAAGGCCTGAAATTCGCTTCGGGCCGAGCCAACTGGTGTCTGGGGCGCTCGCAGCCACTCTCGGGACTGCCAGGCTCTGTGCTTACCCCGCTGTCCCCTAAGTGTGCATTAAGAATCAATTATTTGCCTGAGATTCCCAAAGCCGGGAACTGGGATATTCCCAGCAGGGACAAAGTCAAGCCCAGAACGGTGCTCATTTCCCTAGTCCTTCGAACAGGCCGAGAAGAAGCCTCCCACCCAGTCGGATTCCTGGCTCCTTAGGTTCCTTGCTGCACTCTACCTGGGTCAGTTCGGCAAATCAGAGGGATCCCGTTGCCTGACCCAGACCAAGGAGCCCAGGGCTGCGGTGGCCAGCTCTGGGGGAGATGGTAATGTTAGTGTGAAAAAAACAGGGAGGAGGAGCCTTCTACCCACGCCGCCCCACCACCCACCCACCCCCCGCCCCCCCAAAAAAAGAAAGAAAAAGAAAAAGAACTTTGGCATGAGGCAAGTCCTTGGCTCTAGAGCAAAGAGCTTTGTCTCAAACAGGGCGAGCAAATACCTACAGGTTTCAACGTTAAGAAAGTCCAGTTAGGATAGTCTCCCAGTTGCGGTTAAACTCAGAAGTCATATTTCCACGAAACGAATTATTTTGCACTTTGGGACCTATTTCAGTCCTCCACTAACCCTTGTCCATATAAATTCGCCTGGTTTCTCTTCATTTCTCTATGTCCCCTTGGCCATGTCTACATCCACTTTACTTAGGGATGCACTGTGACTTTCTGCTGACTTGGATGAAATGCATGTATCTCTCAGCTACTTCCATGATAGCACACCCCGCTAAGGAAATAAAAAGAAAAAAAAGAAAAGAAAGGAAAGGAAGAGAAGAGAAGAGAAGAGAAGAGAAGAGAAGAGAAGAGAAGAGAAGAGAAGAGAAGAGAAGAGAAGAGAAGAGAAGAGAAGAGAAGAGAAGAGAAGAGAAGAGAAGAGAAGAGAGGGGAAGAGAAGAGAGGAGAAGAGAAGAGAGCAAAGCACTTTAGACCTGGATTTCAAAACTGTGGTTTAAGCCTCAGTCAAAAGCAGTCAGGCACAGCCCCTCCTCCCCTCCGAAAATCACTTTCACTTACCAATGTTGGGGTAAGAGCGCTCCCAGACCACAAGTCTTTTTCTTCGGCATCCTTGAGACAACCTCAGGCAGGGTCTTGGGTGGAGGGAAAAAACACACAAATCGGAAGGGAGAAAATAGACTCAAAACATAACAGTACATCACATATTACCCGGAGCTACCTTGGCCTACATCCTCAGGACAAGGTCCCAATGAATGGCCGCTACAGTGGGGAAAAGGTTGGTTTGGGGGCAGAAAACTAAGAGGTGGATTATTTTAACTGCTGGCGGTTGAGGGGAGGGGAGGCCCTGAAGAGGGGCTGGGGAGAAGGATTGGGATTAGAAAAGAGAAACTTAAAAGGAAAAAAAAAGGCATGACAAAAAAAATCGAGAATGAAGTACCGTGAAAGATAATGTCTTTGAACTCTTACAGGTAGGTGGCTCTTAGAGAGAATGCAGATGCGCTTGTATGCTGCGTGAGAGGAGAATCTAGATGACCCCTATTCTTTCCATATCTTCAGGATCTGGCCTCAAGTAGGGAAAAGAAAAGAGGGTAGAATTTTAATGCAGGTTTCACCTACCCTGCTTGTTGGAATGGCTGCGCAGATTTTCATGTTGGAGAGTTCCATCTGTCTGGCAGAAGCTGAAGTGGTGCTGGGGGCAGGTTATCTGGTGAAGTAGGAATGTACAGGAACCCCGCCCTCTAGGCACAGTTACACAACCCCAGCAACCCGTCTCAGCCGGCTCCAAAACGTCTAATGATCTTCACCTTCACCCTTTGCTAGCCTATTTCTCCAACAGGCATTTAGTCCCAGACACGACCAGACAACATTAGCTATTCATAAAATTAGTATCTCAAAAGCAAAATTACTTCAATGCATGCAAATTCCTCAACAATGTTGTAGACAATACAATTTTTAGAAACCACATTTATATATTTAGAGTTCTAAATATATTCAATTTATCCATCTATTTGGGTAAAATGTCCAACTTAAATATATATAAGTAATACACTACATTATTTTCCTCTACCCTTAATTTTATTTAAGTCATAGAAACCACATGAAGTCTTCCATAGTCATAAAGCTATTTGTATTAAATCTTGTTGGTTCTGGACTTCAGGTTCACTTGATTTCCAATTTTGTATCACGTTGAAAAAACATATTTGGAAGAACACTCTCCTGCTCTACCTAAATCACTTTTGCAATGTTATATGTATTAATAACTTGTGTTAACTTTATACCAGATGAATTCAAATAAAATTCTGTAAACCTGGAAATAAACTATAACTTGGGATTTTAAGTTATAAATTGTGATCACTTTCAGCTCCAAAAATCTCAAAAAGAGCAACTTTGATCTCATTAATAAACAGTTATAAGTATGAAAGAAGAAACACTTCAAAAAGTTTTGAAGTGTTTTTCTGGCATAATCTAATTGTAACTGGCAAAGGTTGGTGACAATAAATATCAAATACCATATCACAACCAATTTGCTGCAAAATCTATTAAATGCCATGCTAGACCGTCATGTTTTTTGAAGAAGATAATTTGAAGGATGATAGGACACACTGAGGTACATGAAATGTTCATATCAGGCTGCAGGAGGCCTTCACAAATTTCTCTCTCTCTGTCCCGCTTTGTATCTAGTAAGCCTATTAAACAAAAGCTATTTCTTACTTCTAATCACATCCATTATATATGTAACTTGGACAAGTTTCCAAGCAGAATTTTTACTCCAGTTCTTAGTTCCTATGAATTTAAATAAGCCAGTTTTGATCTTGACCTCAAACATTTGCCATTGAAATTTGATTTGTCCATCATGCAAATAAACAGTTATCAAAAATAATGTTAAATATAGCTACTTAATATAGCCAAAAAATACTCAAAGGAGAAATTTTCCTTTCACAACTATGTCCTTTTAACGCAGTATAAGAGTTCAACTTTCTTTTCAACTTTTGATTGGGAAAAGGCGATATTCTTATGTGCCAGTACATTCTCATTCCACAAATAAAATCCAAGATAAAAGCAAACAACACATCATCACCTTTTTCAGTCTAAACATAAGCTTTTCTTTGAGCTGTTTTTGTTCACAAATATGTTAGTGGGGATCTCCTTTGCCTAATCTCATTCAGTAGACTGTCACGATTTTTAATATCAGCTATAAATTTGGCTTCTAAAACAATTTATGTGTGGAATTTTCTTTCATGCTTCATTCTAAAGAACTGTTAAATTTCAAGGACTGCTCTCATATCGAGAAAATAAAATCACATCCAGTATGCTTAAAGGAAGTAAATAAACTAGCTGTCTTAGTATATTTGGTCCATTTCCTATTTGTATATATTTGGTTCCAACTCTTTCAATATTCCTGGACCTTATCTTTCTGTCTTAGATTTCTCTCTCTCTCTCTCTCCTTTTTCTCATTCTTTCTTTCTGTTTGGTAGTAGTAGATTTTTTCAGTTAAAATATCCTTTTTCCCCTTTCCGCTCCTCATTCTCCACTTCTATCTCTCCATTCACAACCCACCCATCTCCTTATTCCGATATTAATTGTTCTGTATTTCTATTTCAAATCTATGTGAGTCAACCTTGCTTCTCTCCTAGGCTTTTTTTTTTTTTTTCCTGAGCAACTCTCTAAGTGTTTGCCGATAACATCTTGGGGACAGATTATTTTTCATTGGGCCCATTGTAAGAAGGAGCCAGCTTATTGCATTACTGCAGAACACATTTCAGACTATACAATTGTAACAAATGAACAACTTGTCCTCCACGGACTCACCACAGGATCCAATTAGTTACTAAACCTTTTACTTAGGTTTTCTAATTATTTTCTGGAGTCATAGCAATTGGACTGCTGAAACAATTCAAAAACATTTCCATTTTGTTTCAGATTTATATATATATATATATGTGCATATACATTTATGCATATGTATATTGCAAGTTAAAATTATGACTGTAGGCAAAAGAAACAAATCTCTAGATTTTACAGACTTATCTAAAAGGGAATTGAATAAATACCTCTACATTGTAAAGTATGAAAGAAAATGAGAAAGGCATTTTACTGCTTCTGAACATCTAGAATTTTAAATTGTTATAATTTATAAATAAAATGTAAACATTGATCTGCAAGTCATTACAACAGGTGATCACTTAAGCAAAATCTATATTCCAACTTCAGCACATCTTTATTAGAACTCTTCCATTGTGGGTAAACAGCCACCAAAATAAATGCTGACTTAGTATAAATACAAATATTTAAACAAAAATATTTGCAGCATTCAGAGCGCAAATTTTACCTGAACTGAAGGACTCTGTGTTTATATATATTACATATGGGTGCATTATATCCACTTCTATCTAACCATATACATTTATTTATAGCTTGCCAAGTGGTATAAACAAGATATCTGAAACAAAATATATGAAAAGCATTCTATTGACTGATTTGAAAATAAACACAAGATAAGTAACTATGTACATTAAATTATGTATATTTTTAGTATAGCTACAGAAACTTAAAGATATAAGCTGAAAAGCCTATATTTTGTTTAAAGCTAGTGTTTATTAATTAGTCTGCTCCTGGTAAAATGTAATTCCACAATGGAAAAAAATACTATTTTCATTTTTAAAGTCTTAGTTCAAGTGAAAGGAGCAGTTTAAATTTTAGTGGCTGAAAAAGCCTTTGAATTCCCTAGAACTTAAATGATCTTTTAGAAATTAGCTCTACTTAATAAAAGAGACAAAAGTATCAAGATATATATGAATTTAGCCTATTTTTTATTTCTGTGTGTTCATAGTAAACATTTTTGTAAGTGACAAACACGGGCATATGACCACAGTATCACAATCAAGAAATTTTAAGACAACATTAACAATCACTCAAATTTATGCGGCATTTGCGCAACACAGGTTACATATTTGCAAGGTTTACCTATAAGTACAATAGGTATTAACATTTCACTACATTTAGAAAAAATAAAAGTGACCTGTTAGTGACCACATACATCAAAATATACACAACACAAACTGAAGGCAATCATTAATTTTGTCCCCTTCCAATTCATTTGAATGGGCAGTGCTGCCAACTGAAACAATTTTCACTTTTTTGTTTGTTTGTTTTTAATACTTAGTGTACCAAGTGCATTTTCTAGAACCCAATCTTTGGTCTAAAAGTAAACAAAAGAAAAAAAACAGTTTTTAAAAGAAAAGGACAAAACAATAAATGGCCAAAATAATTTCTTGGGCACCTTTACTACGAATGCGTCTTAAATACAAATTACAGTTTAACATTTAAAAACTCTCCCCATAATTTAGGTTGTTCTCAAGGTCTGCATCCACCATTTAGATCCATGATAACTTATAATACTGCACACATGGAAATTTGGCGGCTCTTACAGACTTGTCAGGTTTGAATGAAATGGCAAAACAGTCACTATGTAGATACACATTCTACTATAATTTTGACTTCCAAACCTTATATTCTACAATGTATTCTCCCCACATTGCACCTCGCTGACACTCCACACCTTGTTAGAATAATAAACAACCCTAAAGACTGAACAAACGTACAGAATTGGGGGGGGCGGGGGCTTAATAAAAAATACCTGGACTTATTTTTTAATTATCATATACAATGCAAATGTGTGTAAAACGTTCACTTACAGTCTGGTCCCAGGGATGTTAATGTATTAAAGGGTTGGAAGAAGACCCCTGATTTTGATGTGTGAAATAATCAGACAGTCCCCCGGACAGTCCCGTCGTGAAACTTGGCAAAGAGGGTCTCAAAGACTCACAGGGCAGGGTGGAGGGAGCCTGCGGCGACGTGGAGGAGGACGCAGCGCGGGCGCTCATGGACGTGCTGCTCTGCGAAGTCATTGACGGGTGCGGGACGTGGGGGAAAAAGTAACTGGTCTGGCCCGCGAGCAGGTTGACGGAGCAGGGGTTGAGGGAGTAGGTCCCCGAGCAGGGCACCGACAGGCCGCAGGGCACGGAGGCGGCGAGTGCGGCGGCCGTGAGGTGGTGCGTGGCGTACGGGATCTCCCCGTTGACCAGCCGGTCCACGCTCAGGCCGTTGGCCGTGGAGAAGGAGTGGTTGTTGCCCAGGGAGTTCTGAGTCAACACGGAGCTGTAGGGCATGGGGTGGCTGGGGTAGGCCGACGTGGTGCCGTTGTAGCTCAAAGTGCTGCTGGCGCGGGGGTGGTGCAGGGACAGGAAGGGCGACATGGGCCAGTAGAGGGAGCCGGCGCGGTCCATGAAGGTGAGGCCGGTGGAGGTGAGGCGCGCCCCGCGCTTGAAGGCCAGCTTGGCCCGCGACGTGGTGGAGCGGCGCCGCAGCTTGCCCGTCGTGCCGCCGATGAAGACGTCGTCGCTCGACGGGTCCAGCATCCAGTAGTTGCCCTTGCCCGGGTCGTCGTAGTGGCGCGGCACCTTCACGAAGCACTTGTTGAGGGACAGGTTGTGGCGGATGGAGTTCTGCCAGCCCTGCTTGTTCTCGCGGTAGTAGGGGAAGTTCTTCATGATGAACTCGTAGATGCCGTTGAGCGTGAGCCGCTTCTCCGGGCTCTGCCGGATGGCCATCATGATGAGCGCGTTGTAGCTGAACGGCGGCTTCTCGTACTTGCCGTTCTTCTTCTCGCCCTCCTTGCCCCCCTCCCCGTCCTTGCCGCCCTCGCCCGCCCCCTTCTTCTCCTCCCCCCCGGCGCTGGAGCCCTTCTCCTTCTCGTCGGGCCCGACGGGCGCCAGCTCCCCGGCCCCGCCGCCCGGCTCTCCCTTGCCGCCCAGCCCGTCCGGTTTGGCCCCGTCCAGGGCGGCGGCCGAAGGCGGCGGCGGCGGCGGCGGCGGCGGGAGCAGCAGCTGCTGGGGGCCCTTGTCGTCGTCCGCGCCCGGGGCGCCCCGCGCCTGAGGGGGCTGCGGTGCCTGGGGAGGCGGCGGCTGCTGCGGCGGCGGCGGAGGCGGTTGCGGAGCCGGCGGCGGCGGCGGTGGGTGGTGGTGGTGGTGGTGATGGTGGTGGTGGTGCTGGGGGTGGTGGCTGTTGTGGTGGCCGTGGCTCGCGTGGTGGTTGTCGTTTTGGACCGCTTCTGGTACCAGGCTGTTGATGCTGAACGAGGACTTGGGGATCATTTTCACCTCTTTCCTATCTCCCATGTCCAGCATCACCCAGTCGTCGAGGGACAGCGGCGGAGGCGCAGGAGCGGGGCAGCGGCGCGGCGGGCGGCGGCGACCGGTGGGTGTCGAGCTGGGCGCGGGCGGCGCGGGCAGCGGCACTGAGCGCTCCAGCAGCAGCGCAGTTGGACCGCAGGCTCCAGCGCTGGCAAGTCATGTAGCAAAAGCAGCAACCACCCCTCAGGAATTAGAAGGGGAAAAAAGGAAAAGAAAAAAAGAAAGAAAGAGAAAAAAAGAAACAACCACCGCCCCGGGGGTGAAGCTCCCTCGCTCCCAACTCTACTTCTTGGTCTCCCCCCCACCCCCCGCTCCCCCCCCCCTGCTGCTTCCTCCTCCTCCTCCTCTCGCAGCAGCAGTCACAGCAGCAGCAGCAGCAGCAGCCCAAAGGGGGGGAGAGCCGGGCGGCGGGCGGGCGCGTCCCGGAGCGGCCGCGGCGAGGCTGGGGAGACAGCGATCGAGGCGGCTATAGCCACAATTAATTTTCCGAGCTACAGGCGCACACTAGGGCTGTAAAAAAATTTTTGGTTTAACCTTTCCTACCGCTGGGCCAATCAGAGCAGGCGGCGTGCGGGCGCGTCTCTCCCGCCGTCGACCAATCAGCGGGCCTGGGCCCACCCACCCACGCCCCGCCCGCCGGCTCCCGCCCCCTTGGGCGCTCACCTCCCCCTCTCCGTGCGCCCTGGCCTCGCGGAGCGGCGTAGGGATACGCCGGCGGGAGCACGCTGCGCCGCGGCCCTTATCTGCGCCCCCTGTGCCCCCTCTACTCCGCGGGGCAGCTCAGCCGAAATCCCCTTCGTAGGGCAGATATCTCACATTTCCGCCGCCCTTCTCACTGTCTCTTGGGTCATTTTCCTTTGAGCGTCAGTATTTGTCCTTATTGATTAAAGTTTGTATCCAATTTTATTTTTAAGAGCGGGGGCGGCGGTAGCGGTGGAGAGACGTGTAGGAGTGCGGGGAGAGGATGTAAGGAAAGGGCAGGAAATGGAGGAGGAAGAAGCGAGGTACTACTTCCCCCAGTCGGCCCTGCAGGCCGGCCCGGCCTTTCCGCGTCCTTAGGAAAACTGTGCCCCTTGTAGGTAACACTCCAGCCCGGCTCTGGAGGGCCGGGCGGGGAAGGCCCACCCCTGGCTGGGAGGGGTGCCCTCCACCTTGGGGGGAGGAGGGTCTGGGAGAGGGTCGGAAACGACGGGACGAGGAGGAGGACGTGGCCTGGCGTGCGCGGGGCAAAGCAGGGGTTACTTACTCGGTTCGTGTGGCCCGGGCGGCGGCGAGCTTGGGACTCGAGGCTTGGGCTCCGCGGGGGAGCCGGGCCTGGGGCTCGCGGCGGCGGGCGGGGGCGGCTCAGTGGCGGGCGCCTGTGAGGGCCTCCCGAAGTGAGGGGCGCTCAGAGCGAGAGCAGTGCCAAACAGTCTCGAAATAAACCAGGTAACACATGCTGTGTACGTGCGTCTCTTCCTTTCCCTCTGCCCCGCCGCAGCCCGAGGCTCACGCGCTGGCTGACCGGTCGTCTGCTCCTCGCCGCTCCAGCTTCTCAGTTTTTAATCCAAGTTGGAGGCGAGTAGCCTCGAGTGATCACCCTGGAAGTGTTTTCATTTTGCTTGTTAACATTGGGGGGGGGCAATCAGGGTGGGCGTCTGTTTCTTTCCGTTTTTTAAGGACTTCCTATTTTCACGCCCTCTTTATTTTTCCTTTCCGTTTCTGAAATGCCTTTAGTGTGTGCGAGCCTTAATCCTGAACCAGCCGCGTGCGGAAGCCAGCCCTTTCCCACCCGGTTGCCGCTGGAAGGCGCCCAGGGGCCCGGGGGCGTGCGCCCGCCGTCCCTGCTGCTCGGCCGTCAGCACCGGCACGGCTCGGTGAGGGCTGAAGTGAGAGGGGGGCTGTGCTTCGGGGGCTTTAAAGGGACCCCGTGGCCGGGGGCAGGGCTACGGCCCCGCATTTCCCAGGGATCGGAATTCGGTGCGGAGACCGCTGATCAAAGGCCGCTTCATCTCCACTGGGCGCGCAGCGCCCGCGCTTCGCGGAGGGTGTAGCCCCGAGAGAAGAGGGAGGTGGAGGAGAAGCATAAATAAAAGCGCCTTTTTTCCCTCCTCTATAAGGTAAATAATAAAACGTAAACATTTCTTCCCTATGATAAACTCAAGTAGGTTGTCTGGCAGATGTGGTATTGAAGAAAACGAAGGAAGGAAAATCGGTGCCTACGTATGACGTTAAATTTCAACCCCACTCGGAAAAATGCAGTCGATGAATGCTCAGGTGAAGGAGTTATTCCACTCTTCCCGCCCCACCCTCGCCTGGGAATTCTGAACAAACTCGGAAGAGAAAAAACAGACAATTGCGAAATAACTAGTGATTGTCAAAATGGTTTCTATTAGAGCTTTGAACGCTGGACTCACCTCAACTGCCCTTCCACTGTATGTATGTATCACCCCCTCCTCCTACACATTTTCTTACTTTAAAATCAATTATATTTACGTGTGGGAAAATTCAAGGGCTTCACCTCCCAACGTTGGTAGTGACACGGGCCCCAACATTGACTTGGGAGCTCAGATTTCCGACAGAGCCGGGTGAGGGGACGGGCTTTGCGGACCAGGCTGGCGCGGTCTCCGGGCCTTCCTCTTTCCGCTCCCTGTACCAACTCCCAGTTTCCCTGCCCGGGCCTGTTATCCCCACTCTTCCTCTACTGGTTTTCCTCCCCCCTCCTCTCTTCCACCTCCCCCACACTTCCCCACCCCGTCTCCTTCCTCTGTTCCTCTCCCTCACTCCATTCCTCCCCCCCACAGCCCCCCTTCCCAGTGCCACTTATAATGGCACACAAGGGCTCCCTCTGAGGTGGACGGCCCGGTACGTTTTCGTAGTCGGTCTAGCGTGAAATGATTCGGTGTAACCGGATTCTTGGGAAAGGACAGGTTACGTAAACATTTACTGATGTGGAGTAACTATACTATTTGTACTCTGATATGCAGGAAGGAAAGTGTTGATTAACACAGAAGAAAAAAAAAGCGAAATTAGCTGATTGCATGCTCATAAGTGCAAGCTGTCATTGAACTGCTTTTAAAATAGACACAGCTGGGTGTTTGTGTTGAAAAATTTCTTGTGTTTTTGCTAATACTGAAATAAGCATGATTTTGTATACCAAACATTTTCAGATCATTAAAATTTGTAATCTGTGCTGGTTTTAAACACAAAGAAAAGAAACAGAATCATTTCGATGTAAAATTTGCTGATATTATATTAACTCAATCAGGTCTGTACAAATTGTGCATTGTGCTTCCTAAAATCTGTTTGATCAATTTAATACACAAAGTGCCAAACGTGGGTATTGTTTGTTAACATTGGGCATTTTATTCAAATCCAAGCTCAGCAGCAAACTGGAGGAGCATTCCTTGAATACAACACCAGCACTGACTGATGAATTTTTAATATTTTAAGGTGTTTCTTAGGTCAAAGCTGAGTGTGCATTGTTTTTGTATTGCTGCATGAAATTTTAGCAGGTGGAAATAAGTTTCTCTTCTGTTTACTTTCAAATAGCAAAAACTGAACTCTGATAATGAGAGCTGTAATAATCTGATTTTATGTGCCAGGAACTTATATTGACTGAAAAAGATGTTTTGCATGCAAATTAAGAATGTGTTATATTATTTTAAAGACTGCATGAATGCAAGTCTTCCAAAATAGGGTATTGTGTAGGAATAAATAGATTATAGTTTACTGTATTAAAGATTGAGTCTCTCTTGTGAAAAAGGTTATTTGAAATTTTGGGTGAAGTGAGTTTGAATTCTTGTTAATAATTTTAATTGGACTTTGTAGTGAGACAGAGTGCCATATATAGTTGTGGGAGTAGGCTTGTTCAACAAAACATGCACTGTTTACTCAGCAGCCCACATTTGTCTCAGCAGTGGCTTCTTAGAACTGCTACTAGATGAAATGAAGGGGGGCAGTTCTTGGACCAGTATTTCCCAAGTTGAAAGTACCTGGATGAAGCTTTGTATATCATATTGGATAATATGGGTGCAGATTTGATCTGAAGGACTGCCCATGTCTCCTTCGGGCTTTCTTAAACACATGAAGCGCTAACTCTGTATTTCCATCTCATTCAGTCTCAGTGACTCTTGTCAGAAGAAAGGTCATCCAGTAGTCTTAGATCCGAAACAAATTCTTTATTATTCAAGTGTTTTCTCACCATCAGCTTAATTTTGATCTCTCACACACAGACTTTTATAAATGTACAGTGTTAATGAATCAAAGCCTATGTCAGAGCAAATGTAATTTTCTGGCATGTATAGTGGTAAACTTACTTTCTCTGTCCACAGTCTTCCCCCCTCCCGCAAAAAGAGGACAGACCTTGTAAAAAGTGAGCAGTTCCAATGGAGGAATTATTTAGAAAAATGAATTAGATTATTCCGTTTCTAGTTGTAATTAATAACCAAGGCTCCACAGCCTATTGTGTCCGAGCAGGGAGCAGCACAGTACTTTTTCTATCTGGGAGTGTTACACTGTCTTTCTTAAGGGCTACTTCTCCTTTTCGGGGTTTCCCTCTTTTTCCATTGTTACTTGCTGACTAAAGGAGGGCAAGTCATTTCTACCTAAAAATCACTCTCACTCGGCTCCCAGAACTGGGTGTCCTTGAAGGGCACCCAGCGTGGAGCTCTAGCTAAAGCTCTCTTCCAGCAGATGCTCAGGGAATCCCTGACCCCGTGATGTTTGGGAGAGGGGAACCCACTCAGGGGCATCCAGGTGTTTGCAGAGCTCCTGTAAGGAGCAAGGCCCGCCCTCACTTGAGCCAACTCCTCTGTAATCCCTTCCTAACAGCAGGTAATGGTGCAAACATTTAGTGATTATGAGTTACTCTTTAGCGTGTTTTATCCTTGTTCTGTGGGTTTTGGTTACAGGCTACACGATTAGGTTTGCGAGAACAGTAGTGAACTAAACTTCTCAGTAAGAGGTCTTCACACCAGGGAAGTGTTACTTTTCTGCAGTAGCCCTGCGTCGTCACTCATTAGGGAGCTGCAGGTTGTCAAGCGGTTGCTCTCTGTACGAGCGCGCACCCTCAATATCCCCGGGGGCGCGCACTAATGTGTGAGTGTGTGTTCGTGTATATGTGTGTGTGCGTGCATGCACACACACCGCACTAAAACTAAATTAAGAAGCCGATGATTAAGACAAGCGTCTACTAGGCCTGTCATTTCAGCATCTTTCCATCATAACATTGTGGCAACGACAATTTTCCTTGAGAACCTCAAGAAAAAAAGTCTATGGGAGAGCCTGGTATTTGAGAGTCGAAATGTTTAACTTGTATCAACTAGGGAACCACTTTGGAAGCATGGAAGTCCAAGGTTAAAGAAAGAAAGAAAAGAAAGGAAGAGCGGGCTAGATAGAGATGCCTGGGACTCTCCACGCAGGTTTCTTTGATTTTACCAGAGGTCCCAAGCTCTCTGAAGGCAAGTACAAACTCATCAAAAGGAATGGTCTCAGGAGACCTGCAACGAAACACAGTGGGAAGAAGCTTCTTCACAATATTTCTCTGCAGAAAGACAGGTGCAGAGAGATCCACGATGGAACATTACCACCCCAGGGCCACGTCATTAAAAAGAAGTCTGTGAACAACCTTTCAGTTGAATAATCTGCACGTCTTTTGTGAATATAAAATTCCCACTACCCTTTTACTTGTTTCCCATTATTTCCAGCACAGTCCGGGATCTTTGAGGGTGGACAATTTGCAGAAAGAGTTGAGTCCTTGATCGTATAAGGGCAGGCCTGTCCATTTCTTGATCCCATTCAACTGGGAGAAATGGTCCCACACCTTTCAGGCAAGCACACATTAAAAGGCCAATTCCTTTTTCCTTCTGGTTGCCCAAGGAAAGGGTCAGCCCATCCTTCAAGGGGATCAGGAAATGCTAAAAAGAAAGACAAAAGAGTTGGAGGGGTGATGGTAAAGGGGGATGGTGCAGGTTAGAGCTCAGGTCCTTAGCTTTAATCCTGGAGTCTATCTAAAGAGGAAGAAAGAAAGTGAGACTTGGCGAAAGTCAGCACACAAGAAAATGCTACCTTGAATTTTCCATCAGTGACACAACAAAAGGGGAAAATGACTTTATAAATATATATCAGCTTGAAAGAAAAGCTTACAGGCCTCAAAATGCTGAGCTGCTAACTATCCCATCACTGTTCTCCATAATTAGTTGGAGCTTCAGTTTGATTTCCCATAGAAACCTGAATAATATACTTTGGGAAGGTGTTGTTGCACTCTTCCGAAAATGCAGGGCATCGAGTCTCTCCTATTTTTAAGCACTCTTCAAAAAGTTCTTCTAAACTTCCTTCCTTATGAGAAATGATGGAATGGTGTCACTCAGTCGCAATTAGGTGGTCAGTTCTCAACCAGCTACCTTCTCAATACTTACAAGTCTACGCGGAGCACTGAATAGCCCAAGGTCCGTATAGGAGATCGATGAATAAATTTTAGAAAATGCTCTCACCCTCTGATGGTCTGTGAAGGAATGAGAAGAGAGAAAAATGCATGGGGCAAGCAGGCCAGTAGGCACACAGAGAAGCATCCATCCCAATGCCTCCCTTTGCATGGGGAAAGTCATATTAGAGACTTACTAATCAGATACATTCTCTTCCTTTCTAAAACCCCAGGTGAACAAACCAATGAGTCAGGTTTACTTTGTGGCAATCTCACACCCACCTTCCTCCTCATTCGTGAACTGCCATTCCTGGAGGTCTTCCCCTTACCCCTCCAAACTGAAGCAGTAGAAAATCTGTGGGAGCAGTGTGTGCCAAAAAGCCTTGGTCTCCCTCTCCCGCTCACCCTTGGAGGCTGAAACCGCAAGGGTTCTCTGGCGCTACTCCGTGCGTGCTTGCCCGTGCTCCTTTGTCGCTCGCGCCTGCTGAGCGCAGTCATGCTAGAAGACTTGCTTTTAGGTTTCATTTCCAGATTTTCCCCCCTTCAAGTTACCTTTTCAGCCGAGATGTCTCATGTTTGCACATCACACCGGAAGCACGCACACAGATCAATATTTTGGGGCTAAGAGGTCATCTGCCACGGCGAACACGGAAAAAAAAAAATAGAGACCAGTTAAAGGTTTTAAGCTTATTATTTATATAAAGCACAGCTCAGAGTTAATAGACTGGAGTGCATGCAGGTGAAGTTAATTCGAATATTCAATTACGTATAACGGGCACTGAACCCATTAGGGGAGAGACGCTATACCCCATTTCTCTCCAGCCCTTCGGAAGGAGCTGCAGGCGGGGCGCAGAGCAGCGGCCAGGACGAGATAGACGCGGAATGGCGTCTGGAACACATTACCGTTAGGACGTGAAAACAAACCTATCTGACCCCTCCATTTCAGAATCTACAACAAAGGTAGCGGTAGTGGGGGGTCGCTCTTATTTTAAAAACAATTCTAGATATAGTCTTGTTTACCAATTTGAGTATCTCCCTTCTGGGTTGGTACTAAGGCATGTGGGAGGGCAAGTAACACTGGAGAAGGAAGCACGGTCGGCAAATTTGGCTTCCGTGCCTGTGAACGATGAATCACTACGGTGGAGGGGTTTCCTTTTATTGTCACCCTTTTCTTTTCTCCTGGGGCGTGAACTTGTTAGATAAGATCGAGGAGGACACAAGAAAATGAAAACTCGGAAAACGCCAGGCGCTTTTGGACAGGGCCTGCGAGGCTGGCGGGCAGCTGCGGGGTGCGCACAGGGAGCCGAGGGGCGCCGGGCTGGCTCCGGGGCCGTCCCCACTCACGCCTCCGCGGCGGCCCCGGAGCCCAGCGCTGCGCTGGACAACACCCCTGGCTGCCCACCCGACCTACCCTTTGGCCTGAGAGTAAACACCCCAGAAGAGGAGAGAATGGTTTCTAATTGTAATGAGTGACTTCTCTTCAGCTGGGAACACACTAAATGGGGTCCTCAGGTTTTCCTGGAGGAAATTCGAAGTCCCGACCACAAAACAATCAGACTGTGTGAGACACTAAGATCTTAAAGAAGTCCGGAGTCACACATGGAACATTATTTTCCTCATTGATTCGAAGTAATTCTCTTTCCCTATTTATATGTATGTACATGCTATTGGCTACATACCGCATTTTACTTGAAAAAATACTTAGAATATCTTTAATACACACTCCTTATTCTTTGTCCGCTCGAACCGTTTCAGACAGTGTGGCTGGTTGGGATCAATTAGCACTGGATTTTGCCCCAGGATTGCTCCCCAGGACTGACAAAGGGAACCAACTCATCTCCAGCAACATTTTTTTTTCCGCCCACGTGCGTGTCCATGCCAGGGCTTTAGAAGCAGTTCAAAATCCTCAGCCTTGGTTTCATTTGATTTTGTTGCTGTTGTTATTGATAAATATTGGGTCATACACAAGCCACTTGTCAGAGCCTTTGGCTCCATCTCGCAGCTGCAGCTCCTAGCGGGGCGTTGGAGTTGTGTCCTAGGAAATGGAGAGATTCATTGGGAAAAGAATTGCACGGTCTCGCTCCTTCAGTTACGTAGATGGTCTTGTCTATCTGCTGTCACGTTTATTTCTTAATTTGTTCAGATATGGGAACACCGGATAGATATGTGTCTTTTTTTCCTGCTATCTTTTCATTGAAATAGTCTTTTTTTCCTAAAGGGAGAAACTAGTGATCCCAGTTTTCTATGTATATGTGAAAACAAAAAGAACAGGAGAGTAGACAAATAGTTGTTATTGCGGGGGGTGGGCAGTTGGGTAGATAGGACGTTGGGGGGTTGTATAATTGGAGTAATATATACAGTTTATTATTTTTGGCTGCATTGTGTATACTCTTTCCCTTGATACATATTGCATATGAACTGGACCCATGGTTGGCTTGTCTTGGCATGTTTGAAGCCCCAGACACCCAACAGTATCATTACAGGAAAGGTACAAAACCCCAAAGACTCCAGGCAGGGAGGAGGCTGCCTTCGGAGTGAATGGAGAGTTTGTCTTGGCTTTGGGCTTTTCCGGTAAGCGCACCCCAGTGGCTCAGACTGACTGGCAGCGCTGAGTTCGGGTCTTCCCCGCTGAAGACTAACGAGGGGGTGGGGATAGGGCTGGGGAAAGAAACAGCTGATTTTCAGCAAGTCTAAGGGACTCTTTCTATTTATCAGTGTTACCGAAGTGTACGTTACTGGAGAAACAACAAAACAAGCATGGAGCTGCAATTTTCAAGAAAATAAGATCCCCAAATATAAAAATAAAAAAAGTCGCAGATAAGATGTATAATTCAATCAAATTACACAAAATTGCTTGAAAATCCAGAACAGTAGCGATCCATTATGCTTCTGTTTTATTAGTGACAAGTACAATTACTCTAAAATAAAGAACACTGGTGAATATATAATTGGCTGTAATCATGTTAGTGTTTGAATAAAAATGACGGGAACATTTAACACTTTGACAACAAAATGTTCAGAAATAACTTATTTATTCAAACAGTTTTTATTTTCCACCAAGTGAAGAAGAAACACAGTTTGCTTAGGAAAATCAATGACTTCTCCCTGCAATAAATAAATATCCAAAGGGGGGAAAAGCCCCATACCTCTATATTATTACTATTATTATTTTTAACCAGCAAGAAGCTTAATACTGGGTTTAGAGTCAGCACCCGCAAAACGGGTGTTGGTGCCAACGCCCGCCACCTAGAGGAAGAGCTCTGTAGCTCACCCAACGGCAACGGTTTCCGGCAGTGACCTCGGGAATCAGACTTAATATTCCTTTGCAAATTGCTCTCCAAACTAACGCCCTCCTCCGCATCCCTTCACATTCCCATCCGCCCTACAACGTCGTCACAATATTTTCTTAGTAATTGCTCTGCACAACTGACAGAGCACTGAGTTAGTGGCAACGCGGTGCTCTAGCAAAGCCCCGGAGTGCGTTAGGGAACCAGGTCAGGGAGTATTGGGGTCTGGGGAGATAAACCGTTTTCATCCAAAATTTATCTAGACGAGCCTGAATTTAGGTCTTATGAAGCAATAACTGATACCGGAACCACGACATTCCAGTGCTTTTTAGGGCTTTCTGGCAGACAAACACAGCCAAGGTCCCTCTGTGGACCAATTGCTTGCAGGGGCTTTTCCAGACTTCTCCCCAGTCCACACTTCCCTCTGCGTCCCTAGACACCAAGGTCTGTGACCCTGGCTCTGCCTGATTAATTCTTTGAACTTAACGGGTCTTCTGATTTCCCCAAATGGATTGCCTGATGTCCTGAGGTAAAGGCATTAAAGGACAGGCGAAATCCCCGGTCTTTACACTCGAGTCCCTGAGTTTCCAGAAACCAGCACAGCGTGGGAGAGAGGACTGCGGTTGGGGCCGGGCCCGAAGCGACTAGAGGCCTTTTCGCGTTTTAGTCTCGTGGAATCCATAGGCTCCTCAGGCAGAAAAAGCCGTCCTCACTCCGGGATCTTGCCTAGCCAGTCTCAAGCGTTTCTTGGGGACAGCGGATGCTAAGTGAAGGCGTAGGGGCCATGGAAAGAGGAGTGACCCGAGTTCTGAGTGCACTCGGTGTCTGGCTCATTCCAGAGTGGCAGGTTGTCCACATCTGCGTGCTGGCCCTCCAGGCATTTCTCTACGCCCCATCCGTCCGAAGTTTTCATTTAATGTACCTAGAACACTGTTGAGGCTGAAAGTTTGCTAGAAAGATGAGGAAGGAACAAGCACGTTGGATTTGTTTGGAGGGAAGAAACACTCTCGTAAATAGTTGGACTTCAAATGGATTTTATTCCTGCAGTTTTTCCTTGTCTCTCTCTCCTCTCCTCCCTCCCCCGCCCTCCCTTTCGTTTCCTCCCTCGGTTTAGCACTTTCCCCTTCCTCTGCCCTCTTCTCTTTCCTGCGCCCTCCCCTCATCCCTATCTTTATCCCTTTCACCATCTCCGTCTCTTTTAAGTGTACAGAAAGGAAGCAGCGGAAGGGCTTTAGAGGGGGCCGTTATAATGCTGAGTTGCAGAATCTACTTATTTGTCAATTCTCAGTCCCAATGCAGGAATTTAAAGAAGGCATCCTGAAGATGACTCGTCCTGCCCTCCCTCCCAGACGTGGCCTCAGAACCATGGACCAAGAAGCTATTTTCATCTCGTAGAAGTTAATTTTTAAGATTGTCAAAGTAAATATATATTTATGTTTTTAAAAGCCCCTAAAACTGATGTCCCAGCTCATGCTCCCTCCTCCCCGTCATGGTGTGGGGCTCGCCCCAAACTCACTCCATCTGCTCCCCCTCAAGGACTTAAGTCCTCAGCAATGTTTTGTTTTTGTTTTATGTAAAACTAGCGCTTCCACTCTCAACTCCCAGGTCTATCATTCCTCTTCCGCGTTATATTAACAGTCGATGTTAGCCTTCTCCTACGTGTTTAGGATGCTAATGCTGGCCACTTAACACAGCAAAAATGCTCATCCGCGATTTCCCCAAGGCTGGCCTCCACGCTGGCTCCTTTTTCCTTTCTTTTCGGAGCCCGTCCGTTCCTCCCCCACCTTTTTTTTCTTGAGGTGGGGCCGAATAAAGGGTCCAACAACTTTCAACGAAGGTATGAGAGCTCCCTCTTCTATCTTCTGCCTGCCAACCCATCCAAGAGGTGGTGAGTTTTTGGTTTTCCCTGGAGAGCAGGAATATCTGAAAGCTTCATCCGTGGCACTTAGTTAATTTGCCTTCATGTTTGCTTCAGTTACCCCTTGCCTTTCTGCTCAGCTCAGTCTGTGAAAACGGTTCAGCATTGCCCTCACAGCCTCCTCTGCATCCTGCTTAGCTGTAGCCCTTCTGAAGAAAACTCTGCTGGCTTGCTTTTCTGTTGGCAGGAACGCTGAGCTGGAGATGCTTTCTTTATAAGTTGGTTTGTTGTGCGGGTTTGTCTAATTTTAACAGTTTTATAGGGGAGACTCTCCGGGGCTTTCTGTCCTCTCCCCCATACCCCTCAGGAGCCTCCCTGGCGGGTGGAATTCGCCTGGACTTACATGAAACCTTTTTGTCAGTTTCTCTGACTCGTTAAAGTCTGGCCAGGGAAAGTCATGTGACCTCATGCTTCATGTGTATCCAGTTTCCAAGGAGAAGGCCATCAGGGAAAAAGCAAAATAAAACCAATGTAATATGTAATAACTCTTATTCAATGGATTTTGGTGTAAAAAGATGATTGCCTTCATTGCTTCCATCTGGAACACTTTTGCTTTTTAAAAGCCTATAAGTGTAAACATGAGAACAGAGTTTTCCAGCTCTGGCTTCCTTCCTATGGATCTTTAGGCAAGTTACTTCACCTTTCTAGTTCTTTTTTCAACTAAAAAATAAGTGATCTGCATTCATTAATATATATAATATCATCCACTCAACCAAAATCCCAACCACAATGAAAAACAATTCCCCAAATCATAAGAATCTTAAAAAAAAAAGGGGGGGAGGGAAGTGGGTGGGTGGGGGAAGGAATGCTATTCGAACAGCATCAGCGACATCTAGTGACAACAAAGCTCAATAACACTGAGGAAGGTAAGGGATCGCTTACCCAGGTTTTCAGAAGTAGTCTCTGCCTGGCAGATAGTAAGTTCTCTTTTGATATCAAAGGGTATTTTACTGAATTTAGATTATATTGAGATATAGAAAGGAAAATATTCTTAACTATCTCAAGTGTGTACACGGGAATTGAAATTTGTAAGAGTAGTCTTCTAATGTTTTAAATTTCATGTAAAGAGACTTATTCTAAAAAATAATTTTGTGGGTTGTGCTTTATTTAAATAATTTCCCAAATTAAAACCAAATGTATTAATT
>PVKM010002974.1:0-60696 GCA_004027735.1 Carollia perspicillata
CTAAAAGTCTATTTCCTTTGCCAGATTGGGGAAGTTCTCCTTTATTATTTGTTCAAATAAGTTTCCCACTTGTTGCTCTTTCTCTTCCCCTTCTGGTACTCCTATGATTCGGATGTTGGAACGTTTAAAGATGTCCTGAAGGTTCCTAAGCCTCTCATGTTTTTGAATTCTTGTTTCTTCATTCTTTTCTGTTTGGTTGTTTCTTTCTTCCTTCTGGTCCACTCTATTGATTTGAGTCCCAGTTTTCTTCCCATCATTATTGGTTCCCTTTGCATTTTCCTTCATTTCACTTATGAACGCCTTCATTTGTTCATCTAATTTGTGACCAAATTCAAACAATTCTGTGAGCATCCTGATCACCAGTGCTGTGAACTGTGTATCTGATAGGTTGGCTATCTCTTGGTTGCTTAGTTGTATTATTCCTGGAGCTTTTATCTGTTCTTTCGTTTGGGCCCTTTTTTTGGGGGGGGGGGTCTTGTTGGGCCTGTTATGTACTAAAGGGCGGAGCCTTAGGTGTTCACCAGGGCGGGGCAACTCAGATGCTGGGTTGTGACGCGGTGTGAGGGGGTATGTGGGGGCGGGGTCCGAGAGGGAACAATGGCACTTGCTCTGCTCCCTGGCGGACCTCACTCCCTTCCACCACTTCCCCCAAGCAAACTGGGCCTTTCTGGTGCTGGTTCCCAGGTGGGTGGGCTTGTGTGCTTTCTAGGACCCTGTGGGTCTCTCCAACGAACTCTCCTGTGAAGCTGGGAGTCTCTCCCTGTGCCTCAACCCCCTCAGGTGTTTTCAATCAGTGTTTTGAGGCTTTATTTCCTGGTGTTGGGACCCTGGGTTGCGGGGTCTGTCTTGCCCCCCAGTTATCTGCACACAAATGTAGGACTGCCTCCTGGACAGCCAGCCAGCCTCCTTGCACGCATTGCCTTGCTTCACAATCACCGCCTGGCTGGGTTTGCCCGTTGCTACCCCATGCCTGGGGTCTGCCAGCTGCTGCCTGCACACCCAGGGTCCACCCTTTGCTGTCTTGCTTGCCTGGGGTGCCTTGTGGGCCCGGTGTCACCGCTTCTTGTGCTGTGACCCCTCTCTGCTGGGCCGCCCAACTCCACTCCACCTACCAGTCTGGATGAATGTGTCTATTTCAGCTCCTTGGCTGTCCGACTTCCATATGGTTCAATTTTCTGTCAGTTCTGGTCATTACTTTGTTTCTCAATATTTGTTGTCCTTATTTTGGTTGTGCGAGAAGGCACAGTGTGTCTACCCATGCCTCCATCTTGGCTGGAAGTGCCCCCTGACATAGTGTGTTCTGATCATTGTAATGGATAGCTCAATGCAAAAGAAACTTTAATGTTTAGAGCTTTATATTTAGGAACGTTTTGTATTTAAATTTTAATTTATGTACATTTAATGGCTAGGAAGTATGATAGGATCATCAATAAATAACTTTCAAACCTAAAAATATATTAGAATAAATTCTGTAATGTTAGTAGGATGGGAATACAAGTTGAAGAAGAAAATGAAATAATATAAACTTTCCAACTAGTAAAGAACTTATTTTTATGTACTTGATAATGATGGTGGTTATCATATTACTATAACATTTAAATTCCCATTAGCTACACTTAAAACAATATCACTTTATGTTTTTTAGTCCTCACCCAAGGATATGTTTATTGATTTTAGAGAGAAAGAGGAAGGGAGAAAGAGAGAGAGATACATTGATGTGAGAGAGAAACATCAATTGGTTGCCCCCCATACATGTCTGGACCAGAGATCAAACCGCAATTTAGATATATACCCTGACTGGAAATCAAACCAGTAACCTTTTGGGGATGACGTTCCAACCAACTGAGCCACCCTGCCAGGGCAATGTCATGTTATTTTAAAATGCAGGTAATTACAATGTACCAGAAATTACATTATTTATAACTGTTTAAAAGTGTTCTGCCCTGGCTGGTGTGGCTCAGTGGATTGAGTGCTGGCCTGCAAACCAAAGGGCCACCAGTTCAATTCCCAGTCAGGGCACATGCCTGGGTTGCAGGCAAGGTCCCCAGTGCGGGGTGTATTAGAGGGAAACACACATTGATGCTTCTCTCCCTCTCTTTCTCCCTCCCTTCCCCCCTCTCTAAAAATAAATAAATAAAACCACTTTTTAAAAAAATGTTCAAATCTTTTGTCATAAGTTAAAAAATATGAAAGTCCTGGGTAAAAAATAGAATTTCAAGTTATTTATTCCTAATTTGTAAATCACACTTTTATAAAAGAACCCTCTTTTTTGTAAAGCCATATAACCAATAACGCTAAATATTCTCTCTGTATTTTATGGAAGCTAGTCACATGTTAATTTTTATCAGCTCTCTTTTAAGAGTATTTTTTGATTAGCTAAGAAGTCATGGAAACTACATGGAATATAATAAAAATGCAAAAAGAGGTGGTGGTGATATTAAAGTTCACCTCTCAAATTAGATCCACAGAATAATGTTCCTGGAAATCTTAATAGATACTCTTCACCTCTTTCCCCAGCTTCTTCCTGCCATTCCGCCTCCACCCAACCAAGAGGGATTGTAGTCTTGTAAATAACTTTGGGGAAAAACTGTCTCTTTTTCGTAGTATAGCAGCATAGTACAGCTTCTTTTGTCATAAAGCAGTTTCTCAACCTTGGCCCTGTTGACCTTTTGGGGGAGAGAGAGGAAGAGGACGTCCTGGGCATTGTAGCATGTTTAGCAGCATCCCTGGTCTCTGTCGATTAGACTCCAGTAACACCTTCCCAGTTTGACAACAAAAATGCCTCCAGACATTCCCAGATGATTCTTGGGAACAAATTTGTCCCCAGTCAGGAACTACTATTGTACCTTAAGCAGATCAGCTTAACCCTGTTTATACTTACATTTTCCAAACTTACTTTAATTTCTTGAAATTCTTCTTCTCCTTTAGCCATATACCTAATGTCCTGGGAGTGCTATTATAAATTATTTAGTAAAAGTAAACTAATTCTACATTTTCCCTCCTTTTCAGACACCTCCTTAAAATTCTGCAGTGGTTTTCATTGAACTTAGAATTAAATTCAAACTCCTTACTATGGCCTTTCTGTGTGTGAAGGCCCTTGTCTACCCCTCTGACCTCTTGACCTGCTTTTGGGTCCTCTCAGGCACCCCAGTTTCTTTCTTATTATGCTTTTCCTTCTTTCCTGTGGGGAATCATTTTGCCTTGCTCTTTCTTATTCTTCAGGTTCAGGCCTCAGATTAAATGTTACCTCCTAAGGAGAGGTCTTTTCTAACCACCACTTATCGACCCTAGTACCCCCTCTCTATCTAGTACCCTGTTTGTTGCCTTTCCAGCACTCTTCAGTTTGTAACTCTGGAATTCTTTTGTGTGGCTTTCTTCCTGTCTCAGTCACTAGAATGCCACCTCTGTGAGGGCAGGAAGCACGTCTTGCTTGTTCATCCTTATATCCTCAACATTTAGCACAGAGCCTAGCATCTAATAGGTGGAATAATTGTTTGTTGAATAAATGAATATGCTTTGATTTATCAGTGTGTTTTTGTTATAGAGTTAAACTTAAGTAAACACTTTTTATTGAAATATAGTTCAGATACTATAAAATTCACCCTGTAAAAGTGTATAATTCAGTGGTTTCTAATATATTCACAAGGTTATACAACCATCATCATTATCTAATTCCAGAACATTTCATTACTGCCCATTCTCCCCTTCTCCAGCCCCTGACAACCACTAATGTACTTTATCAGTCTTTATGGATTTGCCTGTTCTGGACCTTTCTTGTAAGTGGAATTTTGCAATATGTATTTTTTAGTATCTGGCTTCTTTCCTTTGACTTTTTTTTAGGTTCATCTATGCTGTAGCATATAATAATACTTTATTTCTTCTTATGGCTGAATAATATCCCATTGTATGGATACACCATGTTTTGTTTATCCATTCATCAGTTGGTAGACTCTCGGACTGTTTCCACTTTTTTGGCTACTATAAATAATGTTGCAATGAGCATCTGTGTATAAATTTTTGTATAAACATATGCTTTCACTTCTCTTCAGTATATACTTAGGAGTAAAATTGCTGGATCATATGGTAACTTCATATTTAATTTTTTGAGGAACTGCCAAACTGTTTTCCAAAGTGCCTGCATCATTTTACATTCCCACTAGTGGTATATAAGGGTTCCAATGTCTCTCATCCTTCCCAACACTTGTTATTGTCTCTCCTTTTTATTATAGACATCCTGCTGGGTATGAAGTGGCATTGTGGTTTTGATTTACGTTTCCCTAATGATTGACGATGTTGAAATGTTTCATGTGTGACTGGCAGTTTGGAGGAATGTCTATTCAGATCCTTTGCCCATTTTTAACTGAGATATTTTTCTTTTTATTGTTGAATTCTAAGTATTATTTATGTATTCTGGGTACTGGCACCATATCTGATATATGGTTTGCAAATGTTTTCTTTCATTCTGTGGTTGTCATTTCACTTTCTTAATAGTGCTTTTTAAACACACAAATTTTTAATTTTGAGGAAGTCTAATTTATCAGTCTTTTTTTTTTCATCACTAATGCTTTTGGTGCCATATCTAAGAAACCATTGTCTCATCTGAGGTCATGAAAATTTATGCCTGTTTTCTTTTGAGAGTTTTATAGTTTTAGCTTTGACATTTAGGTCTTTGATCTATTTAGACAAATTTTTATATATGGTATAAGATAGCAGTACATCTTCATTTTTTTGTGAATGAATATTCAATTGTTGGAGCTTTATTTTTTGGAAACTTTAATAAAACATAATTTTCACAAAATTATTAAATTTGTTTAAACATTTACAATTCAAAAAAATATATGAAGCACATACCAGTACAAGACATTATGTTGGGTATAGGATCTATAAAGGTAAAAGAGATAATCCTACCTTCAATATCTCACAGATCTGGCACTTAAGAAAGTTGAAAACAGCACTAAAAATGTGAATGGAACATATATTTGAATAACTTAGTAGTGGTTTTAAAGAATTGATTTTTGAGAGGTTGTATGTGGAAGTAAGATGACGCTGATGGTATAAAAATAAAAGTATTCCTGAAAACTGCTGTAAAAAGTACTTGATGGTGGTTGCTAATGCAGTAGGAATATTTTACCTTGATTAGTACTCTTAGGGTTATTTGATGTTAACTTTGTCATTTGGGAGGTGGATGAGGAAGAAATTGCCTGTCATCTGCAAATGTGCGGTGAAGGTAAGACCATAAATAGAAGTGACAAAAAAAATCTTTGCCTCATTTTCCCTCCCTCCCTCTCTCAATCTCTCTCATGTAACTGACTAAATTAATTATTTATTTAACTCAGAGCAAAGTGTTCTCTGAGTCATACTTCATGAATTCTAGATTTGTTTTACCCCTTTGTCATTTTTGTTGTTGTTGTTAATGCTAAATTTAAAATCATTGATATTCTTTCTAAAATGTGCACTTATCGATGCTAGCTTTCTTTGAACTAGGCTTAGTCTTCTGTGACTAATTATCGAATTCATGTTAAGTTCATTTTGTTGTCTGCTACAGACTATGAAATGTAGGGCTGCCATAACAAAGTACCACAGACTTGATGTCTTAAACAGAAATCTGTTTCGCAGTTCTAGAGGCTTGAAGTGCAAAGATCAAGGTGTCGGTTTCTCTGGTGGGGCCCCTCCTCCTGGCTTGCAGAGGGCTTTCTTGCTGTTTCTCACCGTTGGTCAGCGTGCACATCTAGTGAGACAAAGGAATGGAGGGAGAGGGATGTCTCTTCCTGTTGGAACAGGGCCCCATCCTTGTGACTTCATTTAACCTTAATTATCTCCTTAAAAGACCTATCTCCAAATAAAGTCACACTGGGGATTAGGGATTCAACATGTAAATGGGGGGGGAGCACGATTCAGTCCCTATATTCATGTGACACATAGTAGTCACTTCAATAATGTTTATTTTATATTAAGAAAATACAGTGAGTCTCTGTAAAACATTTTCACTGGAGGAGAAAAAAACCTCATGTTATTTAGGTTCTTTACACCTATACTCTCTCACCTTTAAAACAAGGGAATCGGGTCGGCTTGTTTCGGAACACTGAAATTCTCTGTTCGTTCAGTTTAGAGTGACTTCTAACATTACTCAGCAGGTAGGATATAGGAGGTGTCTTGTAATAGAAATTGATCTTGTGTAAATCAGCATTCTGCCAACTTCTCACAACTGAAGTAAAAAACATGATTATTCTATGTACCTCTAAATTCCGATACGGACACTCTGTTCACCTAGCTATGCTAGTTAGGTTTTATTATATATAATTTAAAGACTTTGGTGTGCCATGTTTCTCTTTTTGTCTCAGCAAATAATACACTTTATTTATACAATATAATTTATCTTTCATGAGTAAGTTTCATTGTAATGGATTCAAGCAATACAGCATGTATAGAGAGCAAAGTACGAGAATTTCTCTCCTACTCCCTCCTCTTTCACAGGAGATGACCACAATGAACAGTTTGGAATGCATCCTCAATCTTATTTCCGTGAATGAACATAAGAATATTCATATATGCATTTTTAATAAATGAGATCATGCTGTATATAGTCTACTATTTACATTTTTTTCCTCAACAGTGTCTTTTGGGAATTTCATACATACTAGGTGTATATGTAGTATTTTTTTAAAAATATTTTATTTATTTATTTTTTAGAGAGAGGGGAAGGGAAGGAGAAAGAGAGGGAGAGAAACATCAATGTGTGGTTGCCTCTCACGTGTCCCCCACTGGGGATCTGGCCTGCAACCCAGGCATGCACCCTGACTGGGAATCGAACCAGCAACCCTTTGCTTCATAGGCCCGTGCTCAATCCACTGAGCCACACCAGCTAGGGCTATATGTAGTATTTTTTTAAGTGGCTACATAGTGTTATACAGTATTATTGTAATTTATTTAACTATTCTTTTGTTGGACATTTTTCTTTGTGACTGTTAAAAATAATGGTGCATGCGCATCCTTGCGTGTACATCCATTTGTGCAGAGACTCCTTTAGAACATATTTCCCATGTGAGCTTGGATGCACTGAACATTTTGATCACTACTGATTGTCTTCAGAAAGACTTTACAAATTTGCATTTCCACCAACAACAGTGAGAGTGTTCGTTTACCTTCCCCATTGCCAAAATAATGTAGTATTTTAAAATTGCTTCCAATATGATGGTTGAAAAATTATATTTCATTTTAGTTGGATTTATCTGATATCTAGGGTACTGAGCACCCTATTATGTGTTCATTGGTCATTTGTATCTCTGAATGAATTGCTCCAATTTACCCATTCATCTTTTGAAGTATATTTTTAATATTGATTTGTAAGAATTTTTAAAAATGAATTTTGTATGGGAATCATTTATTTTAACTGTTGCACATATGTTTTTCCTGTCTCTTGTCTTTTAATTTAGCTTATGGTATCTTGTGGAATGGAGATATTTCATTTTGTGAGAATGCCAGTTATTCCCTTTATGACCTCTGTTTTGTGTGGTGTTTAGGAAGGCTTTCCCCATGTAGAGTTATTTAATTGTTTTCTAGTATTTTATAATATTTCTTCTTTTTTTAATAAAAACATCAATCTGCTATCTCTGACACACACACCCCCAACTGGGGACCTGGCCCGCAATCCAGGCGTATGCCCTGACTGGGAACTGAACCAGCAACTTTTCAGTCCACAGGCCAGCGCTCAGTCCACTGAGCCACATCAGCCAGGGCTATAATATTGTTTCTTTAACTTCATTTGGAGTTTTATTAAATGTATGGTCAATGAACCCAACCCTATTTGTTATTTAGTACTTCCTTTTCTCACTGAGTTGAAATCACCTTTATCTTAATCTAAATCTCTGCATATATACAGATTTATTTTTGCACACTCTCTTCTGTTCTTTTCATTGTGTTTTTATAATTTCTTTACCAATAGTGTACTTCTAATCGCTATTAGTTACTATGCCTTTTTATTCTGTTTGCTCAGAGTTGTAGAAACCTTACTCAGCTTTCTTCTGATTTGTGGCTCTTAAGTTATATGTGAACCTAGAAAACTAGATAATAGACTGGTATTTTAGGCAAAACAGTCTCTAAACTGAGAAAATGAAGACTTCACATGAGATTGATTTATGGGTAGAATTTTCATACTTTAGTACATAAAACTTATTTCATATGTTTTAGTTTCTTAGAGGCTTAGATTTTTCATTTCTAGGTTTAGTAATATTTTAAATAGTTGAGGTTGCTGACTATGCAGTCTCTGTATAAACATTAATATTGTTAAGCTATATTTAATTTGCTGAACAACTTTGTTTATTTCTATCAATGAAGAAATAGGTTAGGTTAATGAAAGTTGTCTGTTAACAGGGAAACAAAGTAAATATGACCAAGCCCATTTTTTGCTTTGGGGTTTTCTTTCCTAACAATACAGCAGAGAATAAAAGAAAAAGAAACAGTGGGTAATTAAGTAGAATAAGGTATTATTTTAAATCAGCTATAGCCAGGTGCTACTATAATAGCAGCATCATTACCATGGAGCACCTTTAACTCAAGGTCAGCTTTTTTAAAAGGTTAGACCTGCTTTGGGCTCTGAAAAAAATAATTCTCAGTGGCCTTGGACAGCTGTAGCCTTTGTTGTACCTAAATTGCTGAGCATACATGAGACACTTAGAGTGGCATCCTTTCTTTACTGCAAAATCAATAGAATCCTGTATTATCTGTTCAGCTCTAAAGCATAAGAAATAGAGGAATAGATGTATATAAAAGTTAACCTTTTATATAAACACATAAATTAGTATTTATGTTTTTGTTTTATGAATAAAGTGAATAGATTTGACTTGCTTTTAGAACTTCATTTTAAGCTCTTTTTTAAAAAAATCTCTGGTAGCATTAATTAGTATGTATATGTGTGTGTTGCATATTACTCAGGGAAATATTATTTCTCATTCCTGGATAGGTGAATTATTTAAGCATTTCTGGGATTGCTCTAAGATGGGGGGCATCTGGGAGACAAAAGCACCTGTAGTTTTTCTGGATGTTTCAAGCTTAGAGTGACCCAGAGACCTGGAAATAAGGTGGTTCTACATTGTGATTAGTATCTGGAGTCTAGTCTGACTTCATTTGGGCACAAAGCATATCCTTTTAGGTTTGGGGCATCCTGAAGCTGCATGTATTTGTACTTACAGGAGTCACTAAATTAGTGTGCAATGTTGGAACTCACATAGTGAATCTAGGCTGCAGAGACTGACACTGGTTGGCACACACAGCCTTTTAAAAATGTCTAGATTTATGGCTTCTTCTGAAAATTTGGAAGATCTGACAACCTGGGCCCCATATCATCACATGGCAGCAACTAAGCAGATGGACACGTGCTCTCCAATTTGCCAGAATCCATACCAGGCCTTATCCTAAAGGTGTGGCTGTTTCCATTTATCACCATATTTGCATAATCACCCACTTGCTCAATTCATTTATGTTTCTACTCAGAATCTGAAGGTTTGGAATACCTAATTTATAATCTTACTATCAGTCTACATGTCTTTTTCTATGCCCTGGGCAGTCAAAGTAAAAATGAGTAGATAGCAATTTAATATTGTTAGAACAGTCAACTCCCTTTTTCCAGAAACATACGACATATTCGTGCCTTCGTTTTCTCTTGCATCCCTTTCTTCCCTGAAACATTTTATCTGTTCTGCAGAATCCTGTTCATTTCAGCTGTGAACACCTTGAATCTTCCTTGATCGCCTCTGTCCACAGTAGTGCGTTCTTCTAGTCTTAGGACGCTTATTTTCTCTGCCACTATAAATTTATTATAACAGAGGTTTATAGAGTGTTGTTCAACTAAAAAGTAATTTTGTTCTTGTGAAGAGGCCTTATTAGTCTTTTCTCAATATGGTTCACAGTTCATTTTTTAAAAAGAAATCCATATATTGTTGTTATTTTGAAGACTAAGAAGAATGGCTTTAAATTTTATTTCCCTAGTTTTCCTAAATGGCCTTCAGACATTAAATGTAAATATTGTTTTTCTTGCTTTCAGTTACAGATGAGGACACAGTAAAGAGGTATTTTGCCAAGTTTGAAGAAAAATTTTTTCAAACCTGTGAAAAGGAACTTGCCAAAATCAACACATTTTATTCAGGTGAGTGGGGTTTTTTGGTACAACATGCATACCAGAGACTATTTCTGCTGCTAAAGAAGGAGAAACTCTACCATGTCATTGTTTGAACATCTGGTCATTGTTTTAAAACTGGGGCTTGTCGTCCTTGTCCTACTGTGTGTACCTAAGGGGTATTTTCTGTAGCTGAAGTGGGAATGCAGCTGGTCTCAGTGTTTAAGACTTTTTTATGGTAGTCGTCTGTGTGTTACTGTAGTTGCAAGGATTTGGCACCTCATCATGAAGCAGTACCTTGATAGAGCTTCACTGTAGCCCAGTCCAAAGCTTTAAAGAGTCAGAAACCTACTTCTCTCAGAGCTGAATTACACAGTTTCAACTTTTTAATTACAGCGGTTTAATGCCCTCCCATCATGTTGTGAAACATTCATGTCTGTCTCTAGAGCATGGTTTGCAGTGGCAGCTACAAGGTGCTATTGAAGTTGAGAAGAAAATATTAGAACTTCTATTTATTTATATTTTACTCCTTTAAATTTTATATTATATGTTCACTTCCCTACTCATTACTTTATTTCATTTTATTTTATTGTTGTTCAAGTTTAGTTGTCTCCATTTTCACCCCACCACACCCACCTACCCCACCCATCCCTGCCTTTTTTTTCTGTCCCACAGAACTCAGGTCCCTTGAATCCCTCATTGTATTGCAGCTGAACAGGCCCCTCCCAGAATTTCTCCCATCTCCATCAATCATTTTAACCATGTTTGTCCCTTGTACTTTTCATCCCTTTTCCCTTATTGGTTTGTAATGCTTCTGCCTGGCAAGAAACTCCAACTGGCCTGATCCAGCCATTGGCCTTCTTCATGAGTACCCTGAGGTGCTTAGGACAGCTGGGAAAAAATCAAGTAGCAGAACAGATTTGAACCACTATAAATTCATTGTTGCATTCTTAACTGTGCCCTCAAACCTGCCTGTGGGTCCTGATCAGTGTTCTTTGCCGTGCTCCGAAGTGCTCTTCTGAACCCTGTACCATTCTCTCGAGCTCTCTGATCCCACCATCTTCCCCATCATACTCATTAACCTCCTACTTTACAAATAAAAATAAAGGCCTTCAACTCCTGTTGGTGTATGACACGTAGGAATACCATGTATTCCTCCCCACAAATACCTATGGCCATTCTTACCCTTATTAATTTCCCTCCAATCTTTGTAGAAAGGATGTCCCTTGACAGTGCATGCCAAATCTCTACAACTGCTAATTAAATTTCAGTTCCTTGAGACCTTACTCTTCAAATTGTCTCCTTTAAGAATTATTGAAAAAATGTATTGTTGACTTCCCTTTTTACTGGTTTAGCCTCCTTAGCAAGTCACTCCCTTCAAACAAAAAATAAATAACCGAAAAGGGAAGCAAGTACCTTAACTCTGTGTTCTCCTCCTCATCTTTCATTGATGGCTGGACTTCTTTTCCTAGGCAGAGGGCACAGTCTATGCAAAGGCGCAGGCCATTAAAGGACATGGCATATATACACGTCCTCTTCAGGACGTTACAAGCACCTGGAAGGCAGAGACAAAATAGAAATATTTGAAACCATGCAAATGGATACATTTTCAGCAAGGGGAAAATGCACAGAAGGAATGGGAATTTTCAAGGACAAAGATCATTTCCCTAATTAGGAGGCAGGAGGGTAAAGAGGAACCAGCAGTATAGATAGCCATGTGCTGTCCACTGAGGAAGAAGAGACTAAAAGAGGAAGGCATTTGCAGTGGAAGGAGCATTGAGACTGAAAAAAGGCCATTGGATATGATCTAAGGCTATAAATGAAAAACATGAGGTAAAGGCTATTAGCATTTTATTATAATTTGGGGGGGAAGATTTTCTTTGTCCAACTCATTTAAATCACAAAGAATAGATAATACAAGTCCTGGCTGGTGTGGCTCAATAGATTGAGCATGGGCCTGCAGAGCAAAGGGTCACTGGTTCGATTCCCAGTCAGGGCACATGCCTGGGTTGCCGCCCGAGTCCCCGGCATGTAGTGCTCATGAAACAACCAACATTGATGTTTTCTCTCTCTCTTTCTCCCTCTCTTCCCCTCTCTCTAGAAATAAATAAATAAAAAGTTTAAAAAAAGAATAGATAATACATTTTAGTTCCTAAAAATAAATATCTGCTCCTAATAGATACATACTTATATTTTGAGTTATACATAGATATGTATGTTTTGTGCATGTTTGTGTATGCATCTGTATATGTATGTATATGCAATATATTTAGATAATTTTTTCATGAAACAATACTTACCCTTACTACTCCCCAATACTATTTTTCGTATTTAATTATTTCTATTTGATTTTTTAAAATCCTGATTTATGATCCACTAACTTGCTTCTATGACCCCATATTGGGTTATATATAACACTCAGTTTGAAAAATGGTATCTTAGACTTGGTTACTTTTCAGAAACAATTCTAGGCTTTCTGCTATTAAAAACTTGGGACCTGCGACTTAACGACTCCCTTTTTTTTATGTGTATTGGAAAGGCCACTCAGGCTTATGTCTTGATGGAGTCACAGAGTAGGTAAAGATTCATAGTCTTCAGACTCACTTTTTGCCAGGTCGGGAAGTGATGGGTCATATGAACATGTGATTGACAGAAATAAAATTTGGCACTTGTACTACAAAGTATCATTTGTCTTCTTGTTTAGCTGCTTTTTTTCATGGCAGATTGTCTTGTAAAACTGTTGTCCTCAGACACTAGGACACATGAGAAACTAAATAACACCAGGGTGAGTTCAGCTTGGGCACCTACCCCCACCCACTTACATCTCACAAAAATATTTAATAGTCAACTAAAATGGTCATTTTTAAGTGAGGTATAGTCTTGACTGAAACCTTTTTAGTACCCAAAACAAATGCTATAAAAGCCAAACAAAAACATGGAGTGAATACTACTAAAATGTGGATATTTATTTTCACACCAATTCTATTACCTACCAATTACAATGTTGGATTTCTGAACCTTACTATTTTTGCGGAAGAAGTTTACCATTTAATCTTTTTAGGCCTGCATGTGTACTTGCTTGTAGAATGAGCGAACAGATTCCCAGCCTTCTCGGGTCATGTGAGAAGTCAGAAGCTATTTTCACTATTTCAGAGAACCTGATACAAGTTGTTCATCGTTCTTCATTTTTTATTACATATCTTTAGTTAATAAGATATGGGCATTTATTTAGATTTGTAGATAAAATCTTTTAATATTTGAAGACCCTGGGACAAGAGGGTAATTTTTGAAAGGAGGCATCCTTTTTGGTAATAACGTTGCTAATCACTGACCTAGAATCATGAAGGCTGTAGTGTTATAAACTTCATAACACTGGTGACGTTATGTCCTTTTTCAAGTAATCCTAAACACTTCATGTTACATCTTTCTCTTTTCTTGGACCAGTTTGCTCTTTCTTTTCATTCAAAAAACTTAGCTTCTCAGCAGTATTTTTATGTGCCTACATTAAAAAAAAAACCTTAGGATATAGGTCTGTTGTTTTTAATATTCTGTAATTAAAATAGGCAAACCCCTTCTTTTTATTGGTTGGAATGTTTTAAATAGAGCACCAAGAGCTTTTTCCCATGTTTATAAACAGCTTCATGGTTTTTGGGGTTTTCTCCTGGTCTGTTCTGATTTTGGGGCTTCAGTTATTATGTTAGGAACTCAGAGCAGTGCTATGTGCTTTCCCTTTTCTGTACCAAAAAGGGATGGAAGGAGAGAAGAAAGGAGGTTGCAGTAGTGTCATTTATAAGTTGGAAAATTACGGCAGTAGAAACCAACTTATTTATTGGCTGTCAAATATTTTCAGGCTTCATATAAATAAAAGAGCAATTGGATAGTTACTCAGAACTGTTCCTATTATACAGTTATTCCTGTAATCCAATTACACAGCATCTTGCTGTATATTTTTGTATTCTTATTGAATTTGAGACACTGTATATTGTTTTGCCACTGAGTATGTATAATGAAACCTAAGAATCTCACTGAAATACTGAATGTTCCTTTTACAAGTGATTATATGCATCTAGTACCCACATTTTAAATTAGGACCTAATGGCTCGTTTTGTTCTTTGCTTTTACATGTGTTAAAATATGAACTGCATATATATTTTATTAACTAGGGTAAAATCCCCATTGTATTAGCAGTTTTTCCTATATCATGAATCTCTTGAATCTTGAGTGTATTATAGCAGAGTCATCTACTTAAGAGCTGTGAAAAGATGGGGGGTAGAGGGAAAGTGAGTTAAAGCAGTCAGCCTGGCTTGCTTTCTGGTTAACGTGTACGATGAAAATTGAAATTATTTATATACTGTCCACGGTATATTTTGCTTTCTCTATTTCGTTAAAAAGTGATTAATAGGTTTCTATTAAAATCAAGCCATGTGAAACCAGCTTCATTTTCTTTGCTTCCTTCTTCCTTCCCTTCTTTTCTCTGCCTTGTTTCCCCTACCCCCCCCCCAGACCCTGGCAACCACTAATCCACTTTCTCTCCTTGTGGATTTACCTGTTCTGACATTTCCTATAAATGGAATCATGCAATATATGTGGCGTTTTGTGTCTGGCTTCTTTCACTTAACATGATGTCTTCAAGATTCATCCATGTTGCAGCATAAATCAGTACTTCATTCCTTTTTATGGCTAAATAATATTCCATTGTACATATATACTATGTTTGACATATCCATTCATTAGTTAATGGACATATAGGTTTTTTCCACTTATTAACTGTTATGAATACTAGTTCGTGTATGTGCACAAGTTTTTGTGTCAACGTGTTTTCAGTTCTCTTGGGTATGTGCATAGGGGTGGAATTGCTGTTGAGCCTTTTGAGAACTGACAAACTACCAGATTACAATGCGGCTGTAGCACTGTTTGCATTATTGCTCTTAGTAGGTTTTAAAATTCTGCATCTTCATTTGTAAAAAGAAAGGATACAACTGAGGTTTTGTAGAGAGGGAAGGAAGCGTGGGATAGAATGAAAGGAAGGTATTAAAACATTTTTTCCTATCCAGTTCTAAATATTACATGTAACTTTTTTCCCTAGAAGTTTTAGGAAAACAAACTAGAATAATTAGTAAAACTTCAGACAAGTCAGTGAGTACCTTCACCACCATTTTTATCGTGATAATTTGACAATTCTGCTTTTTATTTCTTATAGAAAAGCTCGCAGAGGCTCAGCGCAGGTTTGCTACACTTCAGAATGAGCTGCAGTCGTCACTGGATGCGCAGAAAGAAAGCACTGGTGTCACCACGCTGCGGCAGCGCAGAAAGCCAGTCTTCCACCTATCCCACGAGGAGCGCGTCCAACACAGGAATATCAAAGACCTTAAACTGGCCTTCAGCGAGTTCTACCTCAGTCTTATCCTGCTGCAGAACTATCAGGTACTTAGATTCTTACCCTGGGAAACAGAGCCTTTAAGTAACTGAGAAGTTATACTAAGTGGTGTGACCTTGAGCTGTACTGATGGGCCAGTCCAGAAAGGAAAATCCTTAGCATGCCATCGATCTTTAGGTCCTTACTGGGATTTCTGGTGTTCTTACTGGCTAAAACCACATCATCAGAGGTGGTCAAATAGAGTAATAAGACTTATTTATTACTGACTGCTTATAAATAAATAAATAAATAAATTTCAATAAATTATATTTATCTAAATAAAATGATTTTATATTTATTAATAAATATTTATAAATAAAGATACTGAGTTTAACTTGCCACTAAGAATCTTCCCAGTTTTATTAATCACATGCTGCAACATAACTCATTGTTTTAATCTTGTGGATAAAATAATTAAATCACAGCAAGTGTTTTATACACTGAACATCTAAGCTGTTATATCACTTAGTATTTTAAAAATCCAATGTGAAAAATTGAACCATCATGTATGCAATATTTTGGAATTATAGGACATCTATTCATTTGTAATTCTTTACAGATTTGTTTATATAGTTAAATCTGTAAAGAATTTATTGAAAAACATGATTTGTTTAATAATAAACTTTTAAATTAGGCAAAGCACCCTTCTAATCTTTAGAGAGGTCTTATGCACGATTCTTGTTTCATTTTGTTCTTGTGATTATTACTTGTAATTTGTGGTTAGAATCATTACAGGGTTATTATGTCTTGTATAAAAACTGAAGGTTATGTAACAAACACATTACCAAGGGTAAATTTTGGAAATTTAAAATAAAAAGTCAGTGTAGTGTCATGTCTGCAGTGGTCTAAGTTGTTAATCCATGTACTTATTTCTGTCTCTCCCTTTTGTAATTCTGCTTTCTTCTTTGGTGGTTTAATACTTTACGTTGAAAGAACTACCCAGTTGGAAAGTAATTTTAGGAGACTAGAAAAATAATTATATAAAATTATATATGAAAGGAAATTCCTTTCCTTTAAGTTTATCCTTAAGCTTTATAATATATTTTTAAAAAGAAAAACATATTTCTTCTTTCATATAAAACATCAATTTTTATATTTCATTAAATATGCTTGTGTATTACAGGGAAATACCTTTGTTAATTTTTTTAACTTTTTCAGAAGCTTTTGTGTTGGCTTACTATAAAAAGTTGCTTGGGAAAACAAAAATAATTATTATGTAAGTTTTAATCTATCCTCTGTTCTTTGAAGCTATTTATTCAGTAAAACTACATTTATTTTGAGAATGAGGAGAAAGTTGATGGAAAACAGTCTACAAGTTGTGATGTATGCACCCCAAGGAGAATTCAAGGTCCATTGAAGTATGAGAAAAAAGTTATAAGCAAGCAAACAAAGCCTAGTTAGGAGCGAGTGCCCATCTTTTCACTAATGTGGATATGTGATCAGCAACTTTGGGAGGACGCTGGTTTAAAGAACCTTGCGTGTCCATGGTTTCCTGCTTTTTTGCATGTTGATCAAACAACAGAATTCGAGAATGTAGAAAAGTAGGACTTTGATATTATGAAAATGGAGGGAAAATACTAGCTTCTGTCCATAATCAGCAAAACTGTAAGTATGATCACTTCTTTTCTGCTGACTCTTCTTTGCAATCCCATCCCCAAACTGAGAATGAATGGAAGCAAAATGAAAGTTAAGAAAAATAGATAATCTGTTTTCCATGCTGGTTTGTATGTGCTTGCGTAGTAGTGTGGGCAAACGCATACCTATGCCAATCCTTCAAAAAGCAGAGAACTCATCACTGGCAATGCATTCAGTGTGTGAAAAGCCTGAAATATTTTCTGAAAATACTCTTTTGACCAAAGAATAAATATACATTAGCTATTTTGAGAACAATCGTTCATAGGAAAGTAGAAACAAAAATGTTTTCAGTTTAGAACTTCCATTAATTTTCTTGAAATTGAAACAATAAGGTGTATATTTAGGGTTTCTTTCAGTTACTGATAAAATACTACCTTGAAATGAATAAATAAAATAAGAAAGAATTGTCTCATCCTTTCAGTAAATGCTCTTGTGACAGCATTGCCATCTCCTTCGGTCCTCGACCTTCAGTAAGCGCTGTGTGCACATGGTGCTTGTTATCTATCTTTCATCTTCTTCGATGGTGGTGGAAATTATAGTAGTGTTTCTCTTTTTTCCTGTAGAATCTGAATTTTACAGGGTTTCGAAAAATCCTTAAAAAGCATGACAAGATCTTGGAAACATCTCGTGGAGCAGATTGGCGAGTAGCTCATGTAGAAGTGGCCCCATTTTATACATGCAAGAAAATCAACCAGCTCATCTCCGAAACTGAGGTATAGTGCTCTGACTCATATGCCGTATATTATCAATAACTTACGTATCTTATTTTTAATCAAGTAACTCCTCATTTCTGTCCTCCATTATGATTGATTCTACCTTTAAATATGTACGTATATAGGGTTCAGCAGATGTAAGGCCTGCTTGAGTGTGGTTGGTAGGGTAAAAATACGGGTGTAATAATTTATAGTTTTAATTTGAACATTTCACCTAAAATGTCATACGATGGGCTTGAGTGTGAGTGATATTGTTATGTTACAGAATTACATGCTTATGATTTTGTAATAAAAGATTTTGTAATAAAAAGGGGGCATTATTTGTGCCAGACCCTGTATTCTTACTCATGATTTTATTCTTTAATCAGTACTCATTCACCAAGAGGTTATCAAAGTGCCATATTTATAAATGATTCAGAAGTATTTACTCATTACTCAAGTTTAGTATAATTTGTGTCAAAATTTAATAATGTGTCTTTCTAGGCCGTGGTGACCAATGAACTTGAAGATGGTGACAGACAAAAAGCTATGAAACGTTTACGTGTTCCCCCTTTGGGAGCTGCTCAGGTTAGTATTTGTTTCTAGTTGTTTGGTTGGATTTGCTGATTTAATAATCAATACAGTATGTTTAGCTGATGAAATATACTGATTTTATTACTTTAAAAAATGTTTCAAAGTTTTTAACTAGTTAATACCATTGTTATTTTTGTATTAAAAAATTGGATGCCAGATCTCACTTCATAATGAATTATAATGTCTTCCCACCTATCTCTTCTTATCCTGTATGTGTTTATTTTTATTGACAATGCTAACTTCATTCTCACCAAAGGATTAAGATGAGACGTGTATTTAGTGATGGGGGGTAGCAGATATGCAGAGCTATTATAAAGTTTCATCCAAAATACAATAGTTAAACCTACAAAAGCATTTATTAAATGATATTTATTATACCAGAAAACATTTAAGTGATATCTTCTGTATCATAAAACAAGTCTCAATAAACTAAGAACGATTTAAATCATAGAAAGTATGTTCTCTGACTGCAATAGAATGGTAATCAATAACAGAAAGAGCTTTTTTTAATCTCATCCCAATAAAAGGCATTTACAAGAAATCTATAACTAATATTGTATTCTATTTAATGGTGAAGCACTGAATGCTTTCTCCCTAACTAAGAACAAAAAAAGATACTCACTTCTCTTCAGCATTGTTCTGGAGATTATAGCCAATGCAGTCAGTCATGTAAGAAAGAGAAATAAGAGGCATTCAGATTAGAAAGAAAGAAAGAAGTAAAACAGGTGGGATTTTTCTGCCAATGACATGATGACCTAGAAAATCCACTAAGTTTATAGACTAGATACTAGAACTAGTGAGTTTAGCAAAATTGCTGAATACAAGATCAATATATAAAAATCAAATATATTTCTATATACAATCATGAACAATTGGACATCAAAAAAATTTTTTAAATGCTATTTATGATTAAGACATAAAATATTTAGGGATAAGTATAACAAAAGATGCTCAAGACCTCTAAATTACACTTAAATCTTTTCTATAAGAAAATCAGTGTATCTATAATTTGAAGCCTAAAATTATAATCTTGTCTATTTAGTGACTCAGATTTCTGTAAAAGAATTCAAATAACTGGCAACTCTATTTCTAGTATTATAGAGTGATGAAAGATGGTTCTATAGTTCAAATTTATAAAAATACATATCATAGCCTTGGCTGGTGTAGCTCAGTGGATTGAGCACGGGCTGTGAACCAGAGGGTCACTAGTTCGATTCCCCGTCAGGGCACAAGCCTGGGTTGCGGGCCAGGTCCCCAGTGGGGGCCATGTGAGAGGCAACCACACATTGATGTTTGTTTTCCTCTTTTTCTCCCTCCCTTTCCCTCTCTCTAAAAATTAATAAAATTGTTTAAAAAAATACAGATTATAAAATATTTTTGTTGATTTCATGGTAAAACTTTGAGGCTCATGCTACTGATTTATGACAGGGTATACTAAATGTACTCAATATTTTGCCTGTACCCAAAATTCTGTTTTTCTGTCCATAGCCTGCACCAGCATGGACTACTTTTAGAGTTGGCCTATTTTGTGGAATATTCATTGTATTGAATGTTACCCTCGTGCTTGCCGGTAAGTAGGTTAAATTTTGAATTAAATTATTTTTACACATATGCCTATGTCATATTCTGTCCTTCTGTCAAACTTACTACCAAACTACCAAAGTTATTGAAAGAAATCTTTCAGGGCTAAGTTTTTGTTCTTATAAATTAGTGGTGGTGGAAGAAGTCATTTGTTTTGGTTTGTTTTTCCCTTGCGGTATATTATCCTTTAAAACATTGCTAGCTGATTACTCTTGTTCTCCATCATTTCCCAGAGTTTGTGTATAATTTCTTCACACTTTTTCAGTGTTCATTTATCAAGAACTTTAGGTCCCTTGATCACAGATGATGGTAAATAAGATACTACAAATCATGTACCAATTTATTTAGTTTGCTTTTCGGAGACTCTTTCACATCTCTTCCAGAACCTATTTACAATTACTTTGCATATAATTTTAAGAAGCTGGTTATATAATTTCCTATTCTATACAGTTAAAAATTAGAAAGAGGTAGGAGGAATTGCTAGAAGCAAGTGCACTCCCAACATCAAGGAATCATAGAGCGACAAGAGGGGCACTGTCTTTCTAAACCTGCCAACAAAAGCATGTGGGATTTCCGATCACTCCTTGAAATTTTTCTTCAGTTGGATTTGCTGGAAAACCACACTCTGCCGATTTTTCTATTATACTGCGCTGGCAGTGCTTTCCCAGTCTCCTTTGTTGATTTTTTTTCTTTTTCTTTGTGACATCTAAATGTTGGGGAATACTACTGGGCTCACTCCTCAAATCTGCTTCTCTCTCTACATGTATTTACTACCTAGGCAATCTTATTCAGACCCATGGACATAAATACCATCTATGTAATTGTGACTCCCAAGTATGTACACTCTTTCCTCTGAAGGCTACTTAATTGGCTACTTGGATGACTAATAGGCATCTCAGACTTACATGGACAGTGCTTTTGTAACCCCCTAGTACACTTTCTCTTTAATATGGCAACACCCTTCATCAGTTTCTCAGGCCAGAAACCTTTAGCTTCTCTTTTCCCTTGTAATTCATCTCTAGTCCATCAGCAAATCCTGTTGCTCCGTCTTCAAACTATGTTCTGAATCTGACCACCTCCCCCAGTGCCAGCCTCAGTATAGTCCCAACGGCCTTCTGAACTTGTCTTCCTGCAGCCTCTCTTGGCTCCTTATAGCTACCACTGTCTTTCTTTTAAAAAATAACTTAACAGCATATCAATTTCCTCTTCAAAATCCAGTAATGGCTTCTCTTACAATATTGTTGAAACTTCTCACTACAGCCTATAGGACCCTACAGGACCTCGCCCCGTGGGCCTTTCTGACTTTACATGCTGTCATCCTCCCCACACTCAGTTTTACTCTGTTTTTAACCATACTTGTATTGCTACTATTCCTTGAATACCCCAAGTTCATTCCCATCTATAAGCCCTTGCAGTTGCCTAAAAGGCTGTTCCCCAAGGTGTCTACTCTTATTCCCTCACTTCATCCATATAATCTCTATTCAAATGCCACCTCCTCAGTAAGGCCTTTCCTGATCACCCTACCCTAAAATAGATTGTTCTGTCCCTTTAGCCTACATTAGTTTTCTGTAGAGCACTTGTAATTACATGGCATAATATTTCACATTTATGTTTCTCAATATCTGTTTTCCCACTGGAATGTAACTTTCTTGATGCCTACTCATCTCTCTCCTGTTCACCATTGTATCCCCAGCACCTAGAACACTGCCTGGGACATAGTAGGGGGTTAAAAAATATTGGTGGAACTGTGAATGGATGCAAGAGAAAGGACCAAGACAAAACTAAATAATATACAAACACACATATACACAGGGAAAAGATACATCTCAAAGGTTCTTGCATTTGAAGACTTTTTGCTTTAAGGGTAAATAATCCTGCTATACCCCAAGAGTCTGTGTATTTATCCTTACCATGATAACTGTGAATCGTGAATAAAGGATTAAATTCTGCTCAGTGAAGCCTGCAAACGTACATGACTTAGAACTAGATGTTATTGTATAAATCTTCATTATACTCTGTTTTGGACTGTTAGTAATCATAATAATGCAAACACCATGTATTTTTCATTTTTGTATGGCAAGTTCCTAACACAGTATCAAATATAGCAAATGTTTAAGAAATAATTTTACAGAACACATTATTCCTCACAAACATTGTTCTCTAAGATTGTGAGCTGCACGTTATCATATTTTAACCCAAGTTGTCATGGCTTTTAGAGAGTGTATGAACTTTATTTATGAATATGTTTTTATTTGTGTTCTTAGTTCTCTTTCAATTACTAAAAATTAACTCTAATGATTGTTGTCTACATAAGCTCAGGATTTAATATTGGTATAATTTATAATCATTTTTTAATCTAGTTCTATTTCTTCAGATGAATGCAATTGTTATGTAGAATGCATGGAAATACTACAATAAAAACCTAGCCCTAGATGATCAGGTCAGCTGTTGTGGAAAGAATACTTACTGGTCTTCAAAAGACCTTGCCTGGGTTTCAGTTCCAACTCCAGTGTTTATTAATTGTTTTGGCTTTAAGGGTATCACTTCACTTCTCTGAAACAGTTTCTTCATTTGTTAAATGAGCTTAATAACTTCAATTTACAGGTTTGTTCCCTTCAGCAAGCAAATGTTATATATCTCACAATGTAACAAGCAAATGTTATGATATCCATGAGTCTTATAGGTAGAAAATCCCTTTTCTTATGAAGCTCATCCTTGTGCCAGAGAGATTAAGACATATATTAAAACAATAATACACAACAAGATAGAAAGTGTTAAATGTTCTAAGCAGGTCAAAGAAACAGTGATTACTTATAAATGAGAGCATCAGGAAAGACTGTATGGAAGAAATGACATTTTTACTGAACACTGATGGAATGAAAGACATTTCAAGAGAAGGAGACAGATAAACAGAGATTTTGATTTTAGTTGGGTGTAAGGGATGGGGCATAAGAGGAGGGAGTGGGTTATGAAAGAGAGGAGTGATATATTTACCTAGGGTAAAGGAGAGTATTATTAAATGATAAGAATGAAAAGATACACTAGCTTGAGATCAGTTCATAGATTTTAGCTTAAGTGTAAGTAAAACATGTTTTTGGTTGGGAATCACTATGTCCATATAGAAGGTGTGTCCAGAAGGTATCCAGTCATGTAACATGAAAAATAGAGACATTTATTGAAGAATATACAAGAAACATTGTACATAGGACAACAGTGCCTCAATTCCCTTCGAAGTAGGCGCCTTGGGACCTCACACACTTCTCCCAATTGCTATCAACATCCCTATCCTATTTTCCTGAACCTCATCAACCGTCTGAAATCTCTTTCCTTTCAAAGGCGATTTTAGTTTTGGGAAAAGCCAGAAGTCTCAGGGCACCAAATTTGGTCAGTAGGGGGGCTGACTCACCTGGGTGATTTGATGTTTTGCCAAAAAACTCTGCAGGAGATGAGATGCAAGAGCTGGTACGTTGTTGTGATAAAGCTGCCAGTCACCAGTTGCGTGCGCATAGCTGCAGCCTTCTGAATCATCCAAATAGTTTCCATGAAGGGAATGTTCAAGCTTAAAGCAAAATTTGATGCAGATTTGTTGCTCTACTCACTCAGTCATTTTGAATGTGATGGCTCACTCAAGGATGTCTACCACTCACACTGACTAGTACAGTGAAGTCGTCATTGTTCACACATGCGCATTCCAAACCACTCTCCTTGGCTGCAAAGTTATATCAGTGTTGCTCAGACAGTTCTCATTTATATTAACAAGCCAGACTTTTTCTGGACAGACTTCTAATATGGTGTGTGTGTGGGAGTTGTTTTTTCTGTAGGGAAAACCTTAGTCATTTGTATGTAGAATTTTTCTTTCATTGCTAAGATGAGCATGGTGTTATTATCATCATCATTAAATATAAGAATAAATATCATTCTTTGTATGTGAATGAATAAAACAGTTTTTTAAAATTTCAGGGCAAGATGAGGTTTTGTTTTCTTTCATAAATGTATATATATAGAAGCAAGCACATCTTTCATAAATATGGATTAAGTTTTTGTGAGACACTCGGAGTTGTTTTTTAATGTGCGGTTTGTGCATTGAGTGTTGTGCATGTGTCCTCTCACCTCAGAGCCCTTCTTGGTTCGGTCTTCGTGTTTGTAGGGAGAGGCAGGGTGAATATAGTGAAAGCCAGGTGTCTGTTCTCATCTATCTCCCAGCAGCTGCTTAAAGGGTAGCAGTGTTGAGAGGGACACACAGCAGTGGTGATGCACGTACATGCATGATTCTTTTTTCACGCATTCACATCAAAAAATAGTGTGCAAAAGGTAGTAGTTTCTCAGATTTAATAATTTAATACTCTGGCTCAAATTTAAATATGTGTTTCATATATTTACTTTCATGAAAATGAAAAATTGCCTGTTAGGATTTTTTAAACTTGTTTTATAGATTCCTAATAACCTTTTCAATAATTTGTCTCAAATTTAAATATGTGTTTCATACATTTACTTTCACGAAAATGAAAAATTACCTGTTTAGATTTTTTTAACTTCTCTTATAGATTCCTAATAACCTTAATTTGATACAGTAACAATATACTTGTTCCTTTGCAATTCTTCAAATAAGAGGTAGAGTACCCCTTTGAAATTATTATAATCTGGTCATGTCACTTACATGCAAAATCTTTAATTGTCTTCATACATAAGAATAAAAGCTTACGTCTTGAGAAAGTACAGCAAAGTCCTACGCGACCTGCCCCTGGCTGTCTTTTTACCATTTTATCTCTCATTTGCTCCAGTCATAGTGACCTTGGCCTTCTTCCCGTTCCTGGAGCACACCAGGCTCATACCTATCTTAGGGCCCGTTTACTTTCCCTTTACTCTGAGCTCTGTCCCTTCGGATATTCACAGGATTCATTCTGTTTTTTTAAGGGAATGCAAATCTACAAATACCATATCCTGAGAGGTCTTCTTGACCGTCCTACCTAAACAGCATGTAACATTGTTCTTTATCTTCTTACCCTACATTTTTTTTCTTCAAGAACTTTATCACTATCTGATATTATACAGAACAGAAGTTTCCTGAGATGGTGTTTTCTCTGTTGTTCCTTACTGAGTCTCCAGGTCTTAGATTCGTCTCACATATAATAAGCACCTAATAAATGTCAAATTAATGAAAAAAATGAAGTTTCCTCAAGTTAAAGGAAAAAATGGTATATACTGAATACCCATAATTGACCAAACACTGTTTTAGTCATTTAATATATGTTGTTCACATTTCATCTTCTTAACAAACTTTTAAGAATAGTTAGTGTCCCCACTGACCAACAAGGAAACTGAGACTTAGAAAAATTAAATAATTTGCCCTACTATAGCTAGGGTTTGAAATCTGGTTTATTGTAATTGACCCCAAAACAAAGGCTTTCTCTACCCTGTGTTTTTATTTTTTATTAAATGTGCTATCCATTATAGAGAATACAAAGTTAAATAATAAGTAATTGTTTATATGAAGTAAGTGTATAAGGTAGTACAATGCATAATTAAATATCAAATGAGTGGTACTAACAGTAATTTTATAGCTACTTGGAAAAATTGAGAAATTGTTAGCCAAATTGAAATGCTTTGCACGTAGTAGGCTCAAATTGAAACGTATTGGTTCAGTGAATTAACAGATGAGGATCTCTTAATCAGTAGAATTTGAATTGTTGGGAAGAAAGAGCAGGGTGCTTTTATGTATCAGGGACAACACAAGCACATGTGAAAAGAGAACCTGTTAAAATGATAATAAAGCTTATCAGGAGATAAGAATGAAATGTTTAAGGGGGCTACGAGGTAAGTTTGAGAAAAGGGATTTGGAGATCAGGTTCTGGAGAACTTGAATTGGGAGGCTGAAGTGTTTGAATGTTACTAGAGAGCTGTAGAATAGTAGCGACACTGGACATATGTATGGGCATATGGGCAATAGAAAGTAGTGGATGAGAGTGTGCGCGCTTAAAGCAAAACTGAGTTAAAATCCTGGCTCTGCTGTGTACTAGCTTACCAGCCCTGAGCAAATTGCTTAACCTGTTGGTGCTCCAGTTCCCTCATCAATCAAATGGCAATAATAGTTTTTAACTCACAGAGCCATTGGGAGGATTAGATGAATTACTGTATGTAAAGATACTGACAGTCTTTAGCACGTGGTAAGCATTCTATCTGTTCTCTTTTATATCACTTGTTAATTTTCACATAGCCATCATGTGCACTATTTCCTTTAATTTTCACAGCAACTCTGTGAAGTAGGTGTTACTATGTCCAGTCTAATGATGGACAGAACAAAGCCAAAGAAGTTGCGTCATGCAGAAATCCCCAGCTGACAGAGCTGATGTTATGGTTCTAAACTGTTTTCCCTCGATTCTTGCGGAAATCTAGACACTAATGGAACAATGAACTAACACGCTGGTAGTCAAATTTTAGGGAAATTATTCTGGTGGGATTTTTTAGAGTGAAGTGAAAATGGGAAAGAACATAGAAGCAAGTTTACAGGATCTTAAGATAATCTAGATTCAGGTTTTATTTACTGAGAAAAGTTCCTGTGACAGGGCTATATCATTGAGAACTGAGAGAAAAGACAATAAAGGAGACATTATGAATATTCTGACTAACCAATTAATTGATATTCTTTCAGCTATATTTAAACTTGAAACAGATAGAAGTATATGGCCCTTGATAAGAATCTATCGGGGTGGCTTTCTCCTGATTGAATTCCTTTTCCTACTGGGCATCAACACGTATGGTTGGAGACAGGCTGGAGTAAATCATGTGCTCATCTTTGAACTTAATCCAAGAAGCAACTTGTCTCATCAGCATCTCTTTGAGGTAATCAGAGCAAGACATAAGTCCCGCAAATAGAGTTTGCGTTAGCTGTACAGCTGGTTTAGTGGGTACTAAAATCCGTCTTCTGCTTGAAGAGGACTGTTGACTTAATAACTAGACATTTCCTTACCTTTTTTTATTAAAGAGTTTCCGAGTAATGGTAAAAATAAAAATAACAATTTTTTTCTCTTTTCCGCCCTTTGTCAGATTGCTGGATTCCTTGGGATATTGTGGTGCCTGAGCCTTCTGGCTTGCTTCTTTGCTCCAATTAGTGTCATCCCCACATACGTGTACCCACTCGTCCTTTATGGATTTATGGTTTTCTTTCTTATCAACCCCACCAAAACTTTCTATTATAAATCCCGATTTTGGCTGCTTAAACTTCTGGTAAGTCCAGAAATTGGTGTATCATTGTTGGAACGGTGTGTTGGCTTCCCTCAGGGTGAAACCCAGGCCGCTGCAGTGTGCAGCTCTGGAAGGCATGGTTCACGCTGTAATCCGTGTGAGTGGTGCCAGCTGTAGAGACAGAGAATGCAGCGCACCCAGTGTTACGCAGCGCGGCATCTCTGGCAGAAGCACACACGCATTTTTTTCCTCTGAAATGGAGTATGAGGTGTCCAGATATTGAAATGATTTTGCAAATTATTAATAATTAATTCATGGTTAATTTAGTTACTTCATTATACAGATTATTTAATCAATTCTGATAACATGTAGAACTCTATAAATTTCCTTTTCTTAACAAGTAGTAAAATTTTATTTTTCTGTTAAATTTATGAAAGGTTGGTTCTCTAAAAGCAATAGGAATATTTTGCCAGATCAAGTTTAATTTGAGAAACTGACTTGGATGCTTTATTTATAATAAATTTTATTTCTTCTTCCAGTTTACTTATTTTCAATGATCTCAGTGCAGTCTCAGTATTAAGATATAGAACATAGTATTAGGATATGAAAAATGGTAGCTGTATTTTTTGTGTGTGATAGTATAAAGTTAACTCTGGGAAAGGATTTCTGCTTACTCCTAAATTAAAGCAGCTCTATATTGAAAATCAGTTTGGAATGCTTTCATATAATTATTTCTTAGATTATGAATTACAACTAACAGAAGAATAAAAATTAGTGATTAAATCGATCATTCTCTATACAGACTTTCAGAATTCCCACAATTATTGCCTATTTCTTTTTTCTTTTGTATGCCCCTTATGGTTAGCAGATTTTTATTGTTGTTGTTCTTAGCAGTAAACTCCCTATGTGTCACATTAACTACATTTTTAAAAATCTGAAGACATAAAACATGTCCTTCCTATTAAAAAACAACATAATTAGCACTCAACAAATAAAAAGCAACCTATGTTTGAATATAGGCAAGTATTTATAGCATTCAGGAAAGGGAAATGGCCCAAATCTTGATTTTTTCCCCACAAAGTTGATTGGTTTTTATTTGTATTTTTTATTTCTTATTTTTTCCACTAGGATTTTTTAAATCGTAAACTGAGGACTCCCTCTTTTCTTCCAATTTCATTAAATACAAATAAATAAAAAGTAAATAATTTCCTTTAAGGAAATTAGGCCTAACCACTAGGCCTAACTTTGGGGTTGGATTCTGAGTATGTAACTTAAATGTACAAGAGTATTTTGATAAGTCACAAGTATACCGTTACCTTTAATAGGTTTTATCGTTATCTCAAAAACATAATTTTTAGAGGATTTTTAAGATGAATATTTGAGCCATTTTTATGTGTCTTGAAATCTATACTTAATCATTTCCAGCTAGTACATTATTAGATTGCCTTTCTTATTTTGCGATTATTAGTCAATTTTATTACTAGAATTTGTGGAGTTTTAAAACTGTTATTATTTGGTTACAAGGAAATAACTTTAAGATTATAAACACCTATTGTTTTCTGCCTCAGTTACTGTAAAATCTCTATATAGTTATTTGGAAATAAGGTTTGAAAGACTGAGGAAACTCAGGTGTTAATCTGATTGTATCATTGCAATAACGAAGTAATACAATTGTACGCATTGTATGCTACAGGAGCATTTCCCCAGTGCATCCTTTTTTGTTTAAGTAGTAAGCTATGATTCGTGCATGACCAGTTACTCTTATTAGCAGAATGAGTCCCCGTTGAGTAGAGATTTATCTGTGCATCTGCTATGTGCTAATAAATGAGGACTTGTTGATGGAAGAGGTTGGCAAAGCTAATACAATAACAAGAAATAACAGAATAATAAAATGTGCTGTCAGAAGCAGTAAAATACAGAAGGAAGCATTGTGATTTGTTATAACCGTAAATAGGAAAATGTTGTTTATAGGTCATTTTAATATTAATTGGCCTGTCAACTTACTTGACTTCAAATCTCACTGAGAAAACTTGCCCTTAGACTTATTTCTAGTAAATTTACAAGACTGTTTTCACCCTAGTTATGTTTCTCTGATATAGCTCTTTTTAAAGCCTCATCTTGAAGTAAAACTATATTTCCTTCTTTCTTCTTTAGTTTTTAGTCGGAAAAGAACATGTCACTTGGCCAGAATGGTAGGCACTGGACATCATTTACAGCCATAATTAAATTGGAATCAAATTGATATATGCTACTTTCCTCCCCAAAAAAGCTTAAAATTTTTTATAAAAAATAGATTTATTTTGATATTAATGTTATATATCAAATCAGTACAGTTTTTTGTTATTTTTTTTACATTCATTAAGTCATACATACATCCTCTCTCCAGATCTGTATTTGCTCTAATTGGAAATCCAATTAGGAAGCATGAACAGTGACTCAGATTTCCTAAACAGAAATATCTTATTCTTACAGAAGGCTACTTAAAGTTTTTCCATTAGAATACTTTGCTATATAATTTGGGAATTGTTTTTTCCAATATTTTTTTTAGTTGTATAGTAAAATTTTTATATGTCTCTACTATAAGAAGAGATGAGAGACATGTTCTCATTTAATAATGTACTGTTCTGGACATCCTTTTAATAAACCTTGAGGTTGGAGCTGCTGTGAGTCCACATTTTATAAATAAGTAAACATAGATTTAAAGCAGTTAAATGAGGTCACACAATACGTAATAGAGATGAGCCCAGCAATCTGTACTCTTAAACACTACCATTGAACAGCTAGACCTGGTAGTTACTTTATCTACAATGCTTACCTTTGATCGAGTGGATCAAACTAATGAAATATAAAAATCAAATTTGGAAAGAATGCAATTATTCACAAGCCTATAAAAAGTAGAAATTAAAACTTCATTTCCTTAACCACTTATCTGCATTAACTTAGAAGATGTTAGAGTATATCCTTCATATTAACTTATTAGTGGCTTTCTTTGTGAATATAGGCAAAACATCAAATATCCAGAACTGTGTCTAGCTTTCTTAATAACTATTACTCACTGAATTGTTATGATTTTAATCAAAATCAAAAAGTAGAAGTTGAAGGACCTTAGCCAGAACAAGAAAGGAAGAAGGAAAATTCTCACTCAAAAGGTGGAATTCAGATAAATCTAAGATGAATTTGACTATGTAAATGTTAAGGAATTAAGTAGGATTTATTTATTTTCTACCACCACCCCCAACCTTATCTCTGACTGAGCTACTTGCTCCCTTTTTTTATTTCCAGGGTATTTTGAATGTATATCTTTCGTAGATATACATAGCACTTACTACACAGTACTCTCATCATTTTAGTATTTATTTGCCCAGCCAGACTGTGATTTGCCCAATCATCATTTTGAGGTCTTTGAGAGTAGAGACTATTTTTTATTTATCTTTGTACGTCCACAATGCCTGATGTATAGTAAATACTTAATAAGTCTTTGTTAAATGCATGAATGACTGTAATTATATTGTCCTTCATTAGTTGTATGAAACCAACTTTTATTACCCCCTTCTTTCTTCCTTTCTTCATCTCGCTTTTGTCCTTTCCTCCCAGTTTCTATTTTCATGCCACTCCCTTTTCAGTCCCGTCCCTCTATCTCTTAGTTTCTTATTTAATGCATTCTCCTCCTCTTCTGCTCTTCTGGAGGTTTTCTGTGTTAGCCAGGTTTGGAGGCTGGGTTTGGCAGATTGTGAGAGTGATGGCGGTATGTCTCATGTTAGTGAGAAATCAAAAATGTGTCCCAGGCTACCAACTTCACAAAATGACTAGAAGTTGAGTTAGACTTTCTGATCCTTTGGTGTATTCTAAATTATCCTCTTGTTTCTGTCTCAAGTCTATTATATACCTTACAGTTCCTTAAAATACTATATAAATTGGTACCAGAACCTTCTCGTGCATAGATAGCTAACATCTCAAACCCTAAAGTGCCCCCACCCCAAAAAAGAGTTTGCTGTACCTGGAGCTTATGGTTGCAAACAGTATACCTTGTCTCTCTGGCTTGGTGTACAACTTACGAAAAGAGTGAGTGATCAGGAGACCAAGCCATGGACTCAAAATGTATCAGCACAAGAACATAATGTCTCAAAGTCTGTATTTTGTCCTGCAAACAGCTGTTTTAACTTCCAAAGTTCCAAGGCAATACCTGTCACAGGTATTTGACACCCAGGATTGATTCATAATAAAGCCATTTATCTCCCTGAAATAATAAAGGGAAATATTTAGAGAAAGAATAGAAAAAAACAAACAAACAAACAGCCAAGTCTGAGAAGAAAAAGCTAGGTCTCAGGCTGAATATGTCTACTAAATGAATATAGCTAGATGGCAGGAGAGCTAAAGATTTATTTTGGCTACTTAGAATTCCCTGTTTTAGGAGTCTGTTACCACCTGTACTGGATAGAAAGGGTCTGACAGGGTGAAGGTTAAAGTTCCCTTTCTCCTGTCTTCACTCAAGTCCTCTCAAGGCATTCTGCACAAAGCGAGGTTATTTCTGGTGATTGCGTTAGTATCTAATCACGCCTCTCTCTGCAGTGTGTGGATTTCTCTTTGCAGTGGTTAACAGGTTTCTACCGCAGAAGTCAGGATGAGTTTGTTGTAGGTCTTTTGTAAAATGGGGACATGAGAAATACCTATTTCATAGAATTGTTACAGTTAGTGGATTATGAGAAATACATTATGAGAAAAATACACAGCTTAGATTAGTGCTCAGTACATGTAACCTGAATTCATTGTTTTCATAACAGTAGGATATGGGCTGATTTTTGTGGTATAATTTCAAGACAAATAAAATCATCACCATGGCATTAATGAAATGAAAGTGATTTTGGTTAGAGAAGGTACGCTCCAAACCGTGAGATGAACCATCCTTTCCCTTACTGTCAATACTCTGTAGGCGAGGGAGTGCCAAGCTTCCATCTCAGCTAAGATGGGAGAATAGTTCAGAAATTATCATAACACATGGGCCTCCAGCAAAATTTACCTTAGAGCCTAATGTTAGACATCCTATCAGCACTTCTACCTTCTGCCACTCTCTGCTTTTGACTTCAGCTCTTCACACTCTCTGCTTTCTGTTTTCTAAGTGTAGCTATTTCTGCCTTTCCCCACCTCCCTTTATTTCCTTTCTTAGTTATGCATTCAGCTCATTCCCTTTACTACTGATTCTCAACCTAGCCACTGTTGCCAGGTCCCTGTGTTTATGATTGATTCATTGGTTTCCATTTTATCAGCTAAAGTAATCGTGCTGCATGGTCCAACATGAACTAGAGAAATTTAATATAAATTTTCTTGTTTCTTTGTGTTCCAATTTTTCTTTCTTTCTCCCAGTTTCGAGTATTTACAGCCCCCTTCCATAAAGTAGGCTTTGCTGATTTCTGGCTGGCCGATCAGCTGAATAGCCTGTCAGTGATACTGATGGACCTGGAATATATGATCTGCTTCTACAGTTTTGAGCTCAAATGGGATGAAAGTGGGGGCCTGTTGCCAAATAATTCAGCAGGTAGGGTATGAATGTGCATCTACACTACTAAACTGCCAATGCAGACCAAGAACTACTGGGAATGGGAACTGAGACGTGTAAGAGCATGGTGAAAGCTCATCCAATAATATTGCAAACTTAATTAAATGTACTTGGCACTCTTAGAAATCTGTCTGATATCATTTGCCTCTTAAATTATATGTTATGATTTTAGCCATTCATTTGCCAAGAGATTTACAACTTACACTTAAAGAATTCTAAAACTAAAATATTCTGGTACATTAGTAGTTATATCGCAAATGCTTTAGTGACAGTTGCCTCCCAGTATTGCTTTTTAATGATCAAAAATACTGATTATTGAGAGTTAGATCAAGTGCTTTGAGAAAGCCATATGTCTGTTTTCCATCTTACTGGGAACCTTGTTTTTCTGCTGGCTTTTTTTCCCACGCCTAGTTTGTACCAGAAGTTCAAGATATAAAGGAACTTTGCCTTAATGACAAAGACCAAATTTAGACAGCTTATGTAACATCCGACTGACAAAAGTTAGTGAAGCCAGTGCCAACACATTTTCATTGATTGCCAGCAGGTGACAACTGTATTGTAGGTTGATCACGCTTTAATGCATTCCCAGAATTGGAAGAAAAATTGATTTATCAACTCCATTCTTCTCATTTAAAAATACAATCTGCTCTTCATGCTTTTGAAAGAGGAGTATAGATGCATGAAAAACCTATAGCAGATATATTGTAGTGACTTGGAGTTCATGAAATTGACTGGAGTCACCAGTGACATTTATTTATAGGCTTTCCAGATGTTTTTCAGATACAGGGCTGTTTTCCCTTTGACTAATATACTCATCTTCGAATTGTATTATGGTTTTACCACACTGCAGAGAAATGATTCCAGAAGAGAGAGTCAGAAACCTGAGATGGCAGATTTGCCCATTAGGTCCTTCCTATGTATTTTACCTTCTCTCCTGGGCTTATTTACCACTAAAAAGATTGAGAATGAAGTAGGTACAAAGAAGAAAGGGATTCTGAAACCCAGGCTCCTTGATTTTATGGACTTGCTGGTAGTTACAGTATATGACTAAGTGATGGGAACAAGTTATTTGTTAAATTGTAAATTTTTCTTCTTTGAAATCTTCACAGAGCGAGAAATTTGCCACAAATATTCATACGGTGTGAGGGCCATTGTTCAGTGCATTCCCGCTTGGCTTCGCTTCATCCAGTGCCTGCGCCGATACCGAGACACTAGAAGGGCCTTTCCTCATTTGGTTAATGCTGGGAAGTACTCCACCACTTTCTTCATGGTGACGTTTGCGGCCCTCTACAGCACTCACAAAGGTATGCTATGATTGCCTCTGAAGAGATTTTTCAAAACCCAGATTTTTACTCCTTAAGTCTGTTTCTAACTCTGCGTACTGTTTCACTGAAGTTCCTGTCCCCTCAGCTATGCTAGTTTGTTCTTGAACACAATTTTAGTCTCATTCCAATATTTACTAACAGGTGCCATTAAAAAGAATCAGAGTCTTCTGGAATAGAAGGATTTGTGATAGCGTTTAAAATCCTGAATCATGTTTAATGGGTTCAGTCTTTGGATACTTGGGGTTTTCATTTGGTTTTTTAGACTTGTTCATTAATGAGGTTGGGAAATGCTAGGTGAAAGAGTCCCTCTGGCAATCATGTATATTTTTAATCGCTTTCCTTTACCAAGTTGTAAGGAGTGTTTCCAGCCCATTTAACTGCAAATTGAGTTCTCTGATCTCTCTAGTTTCTTATCTCCATGGCAACCAGTTATTACTTGAGATTGCTCTTATGTTGGGAGGAGAAAAAAGCTTTTAGTTCTGAGCCACATGCAGTCATAGCTTTTGAATTTTTAACCTTTTTCGAAGAACTGTCTGTCAAAGATCTCGCTTCCTTTTACTAAAATGCATCCTTTGTCTATTTAAATCAGTATCAGCCCACACTTCAGAGCCTGCACTGTCATCAGTGGGCTGTAAAGAAGTGCTATTAATTGAAATTATTACCATTCTTTTTAAATACTTCGGTAAATTTTGTTGGTAATTTTTTTTTGGAGACACTGTATTTTAAGAGCCTTAGTGTTCTAGAACTGCCACTTACCTAAAGTATATCTAATGGTCATGAAAGATTAGGGAGGTGGCTTTTTCATAAGGGTTGCGATTTCGTCTCCAGAACACAGTATGACACATTTCCACTTTTTGCAGTAGATTCTGTGAGTACAGTAATGATAATGCAGCCAATAATCTCGCCACTAAGTAGGCACTTTTGTTAGATAATCATTTAACTAAGTACCTAAGTGAAGGGAGCACATCCTTAAAACTCTCATAATTTTAATTCTTGATGAGGAATGCTGTTACTCAGCTGGGCATGCATCATGATTTGGGTATTACTAGAGGGTATTACTAGAGAATTTGTGAATTAGGCAACTGATTTGATCCATGGAACCTGATGGCTCAAGAACCTTTTACTTTTCTCCCATTCTGGATAAAAATAAATACTGTTTTTTGGTTGGAATTTAGGGCTTATCTTCAACTATACTGATACCATTTAGTAAGAAGCTAAAATCTGAATTCCTCAAATCTGCAAACACTCCAAATTTCAAAACCCCTAAGGCTTGAAGCAGTGGTTTGGTAGTATTGGAGTTTCAGACCTTGGCTCATATACCCCTTCAAAGAATTTTCTAAACTATAATTTTACTATTTTGAACCATTGTTATTTAAATAATTAATTCCTGGACATTTTGCATCTTAATTTTAAATAACAAAAATGTAGTTTCCAGTATATTTTAAATGTTCACATTTTAAAACAAAGCTGCTAAATGTTTTACTAAATGTTTCCAAGTAATCTAAATATAAAAGTATGATACCATGATTTATTTTTTAAATGAAGCATCTTTCATAGTTATGAAATTTATATCTATTTCCCACTGAACTTTATTTTAAATTGTTAATTTCCTGTTACTAGAAAGTGCTGAGATTAAATTTTTTCTTTCTCTCTTGTAATTATCATTACCCCAATTATTATCTATAGTTGATCAAAATAATGTTATAGCCCTGGCTGGTATAGCTCAGTGGATTGAGTACGGGCCTGCAAACAAAAGGATCGCTGGTTCGATTCCCAGTCTAGGGCACATGTCTGGGTTGTGGGCCAGGTCCCCAGTGGGGGATGCAAGGGGGACAACCACACACTGATGTCTCTCTCCCTCTCTTTCTCCTTTTCCCCCTCTCTAAAAATAATAAAATCTTTTAAAATAATAATATTATAACTATATTACAAATTTTAATAATTATTACACATCTCTTAATGAAATAAATTGATATAACTTGTTAATATTGTATTTTTCGGTTTATACATATGTTAACTCTGAGAAACTTTGTTAACTTTGCTGTATAGATGAGAATGGAAGTTCTGTTGTTATAGTGTCTCTCCAGTTTTTTTGACAAGTCCTGAGTTTTGTAACCAAAAAATTGCATAGTCGTCTACCATCAATAATTATTTTCAGTGATCTGTCAAGATTTTTTGTTGAAAATAAACAGAATAAAGTAAAGAATTGAGCATAAATGAGTAAAAAAGGATTTGTTACTAGTCACTAGAGTCATTCACTTCCTGTTTCTGGACAGCATACCAAAAAGCTTGTGTAGGATCAATATGATATTTGATTTCAGAGGCTCCTTGTTTAGCCAGACATATTCGAGAAACAATTAGGAAAATCAAAATATTGTTAATTCTAGTGATGTTGGCCAATGCAGTGTTTTTTGATGAAATGCTTTTACCCCATCACATTCTTTGGAGAAAAAAAAAGTCTTGGAACTGAAGGTAATACTCATTCAATTTATAGGGAATAGCTGCCATATACTCTAATTAGAAAACCAGTTGGCCATATTAGAAAAAGTTTTTATTTGAATTAACGTATTTAGATGCACTCCTGTATCAACACCTCACTTCTTAATTCTAAGTGAGTGGGTAGGTGGGTGCAGAGAGAGAGAGCAAGCATCATTCAGTAAGTAGTATTGAGAATATTCTATGAATCTGTATCTGCTAGACACGAAGTATAGAGCCACAAACAAAACGTGATTCTTACCCTTAATAATTTATACTCTACTAGGGGAAGTAGTCAAGTTAAAAAGGATTAATTGGTTATACAACAGTTCGACTCTACTTAAAACTTCTGAACTGTACACCTAGAAATGGTTAAGGTGGTAAATTTTATGCTTATGTGTTTTTTACTATGATAATAATGTTTAAAAAGACATTGAACTAAAGGGTAAAGAGATAAGTAAAGTACCAGAAAAACCTACATACAGCACAAGTCTGTAACATAGCCTCTAGGCCTCTCAGGGTGGGAGTACAGAGAAGGCATCCCAGAGGTCAAGCTGTCTGTATTGAGTTAAGGAGGATTCCACTTATCCCATTAGGTGTTTTGCCCAGGGCCATGTAATTTGTGAGTGGTGGGAGTGTTATTGTTTCCCAGTTCTGTTCATCTTCTGCCTAGGGCTGTTTTCATTTCTCCCCAAGCCACACCTTTAAAATGTAAATAATAATATCTATTCTGTTTACTTCACAATTTGTAAGGATTAAATAAGGTAATGTACATGAAATCACCTTATGTACTCTAACTTAACTACATAATTGGGATTTATCATTAAGTGAAATATAATTTTCTTTGCTATATAGAGCTGGTATATGTATGTCTTTCTTTGTGGAAAGTCTTTGTAGGAGAAACCCTTTTGATCACCTTTCGGTGGAGCGGGCTTGTATGGGGCGAGTATCAATTAGAAATGTGTTTGGCTTTTTGTTCAAGTAACACATATTTACTCACTGAACTTGATTTACCTACCCACAGTAAAAATTTTTTTAAAGCACACAAGTTTTAGACAGACCATTGGGTATATAGCTTAACCGTACCCCTAAATTTAAAGAAAAACACTTTTCGTGGTGCTGCATCTTAAGTATTTATAGCACTAATTTTTTTTTTAACCGAAAAGCCTAGAACGGGGGGCAAAACTTGAAGAGAACTCAGAGTGATGACAGAAAATTTGATACTGGGTGATTATCAAAAGTATTACTTGATTTATGTTGCTTTTTGGGGCAGTATTCCAAGAGAAAAGGCATCAGAAAACATAAACTTTGGAAATAATCATTGGCCAAAAGAATAGAATCTGTGTGGTTAATGAGGCAGACCTTTTTCTTTGGAGTGTGGATGTACTATTATGGCAAAGGGTAAGTTTTATGAGGAGAAATGTAGAAGATGGAGAAGTAACCGTGTTCAAACTCAGGGATCTGAGTCTTCGCAGAGCACTAGCCTGTAAGAGTCATCACAGTAACAGCGTTACTGGGGGGTATTTTCAAGGTTTTTTTCCCTGAAGGTATGTCTTATGTTAACTGCATAATTCGTAAAAATGGAGGCACAAGAGTTAACTCTGTACCTAGAGTCATTTTTTAACAGTGGGGGGAAGTAGGTTAGGCCCGTTTTAGGGAGACTGTGATAATATGGCAGATAGCCCTCACTTGTTGCAATAAGAAGGAAACACATTTTAAACGTTTCAGTATATTTTCTTTTCCATCATGGATTTTAGAAACGAATGCAGTTAGCAGCCAATCTCAATATTTTAAGAATTCACATCATTACAAGCTTAAATTTGATGCCAAATCCTTCAGGTTTTTTGTTAGAATTGGGACTAGAAGAGACAGGAAAGCGTTTTAAATGGTTTTTGTGTGTCCTTGAGGTTTCTTGGCTTCGGCAAGGAAAAGCCTGTGGGAGGGACCATAATAGAAAAAGCCACTGTGTAGTCTCTTCTACCGCGTTGATGGGGAGAAAGCACTTCATTAGGTTTTCTGTTTTTTGTTTACAGTTTGTAACATTCTAAAATCGTCACACATTCTTAGTGTATTTTACTCTCTGCTGTTCTCCGAATGTATAAAACAATAAACTTCTCTTAAAAATGCTTCATATTTTACTTTAAACTTTTGTTATTTGCTCTTAGACTTTTAAAGACGCTTGGGAGAAAAAAGAGGTTTTCTGCTGACTTAAAAGCTGAGTTCACTTATGTTGGCTTGTTGTTTTCCACCCAGACCCTTCCAGGTCCCTTCTTGTTTAACATTCTGGAAGGGGCGCCGTGCCCCTAATGAGGATTCCCCCGCAGTAGCTCAGGGCCTTCAGTGCACATAGTCGCTCCATTGTTGGGAGCGAGCACACAGAGTGCTGCGCTTCTTCCTCTCCAGGGCAGCCAGTGCGTTACCCTCCTTTCTGCCCTGAATGGTAGGCTGCTACGCCTGAGTCTCCAAATTTTAGTCTTTTTGTACTATAATAGAAACAGTAATTTTTTTAAAAACTCTCCAGGGAAATTTTTGTTCTTTTTTTTTTTTAAAGACATACACAAAAATATTTTTAAGTCATCTGGAGAAATGTTTTTATTTTGGGCTTACTGCTGAAAGTAGCTCAGATCTTTAACCCTTTTGAAATTTGATATTCTGTTGTAATTTCTCTAGCTTAATGCCGAGAGGAAATAGATTATTGTATCACAACAAGAAATAGATTATTTCAGAATTTGTCATTTGTCAATATTAGCTTAAATCTTGCAGATGCCATAAAATCAATTGTTTGATATTGTTTGCTTCTGATTACTAATTTGACTTTAAGAAGTATTTCTTGAGTAGCTTTTCTCTACTTGGCATTGCGCTCATTTAAGATTAGCCCTGGCTGGTGTGGCTCATTGAGCACCAGCCTGCAAACCAAAGGGTTGCCGGTTTGATTCTCAGTCGGGGCACATGCCTGGGTTGAGGGCCAGGTCCCCAGTGGGGGGTGTGCCTGAGGCAACTACACATTGATTTTTCTCTCTTAGTTCCTCCCTCCCTTCCCCTCGCTCTAATCTCATTATATTTTACCTTAAATTGGTTTAAAAATAGAGCTTTGAAAAATAACATAAATTTTCTTTGTATCTTCTCTTATGGTCCCTTTTTTCCTTACTCCTGGCAACCACTAATATGTTCTCCATTTAATAATTTTGTCATTTCAAGAGTGCTATATAAGTGGTATCATATAGTTCTGTAACTGTCTGAGATCTGCTACTTTTTAACTCAGCATAATTGTCTGGAGACTCATCTGGGTTTTTTGCTTGAATTAGTAGTTTGTTCCTTCTTATTGCTGAGTAGTATTCCATGGTACGGGTGTATCATAGTTTAACCATTCACCGACTGAATGACAGTGTCGTTCCCAATTTCAAGCTGTTGTGAATAGAGCTGCTGTGTACATTCATGTACAGGGTTTTGGTGAACATAAACTGTCACTTCTCCGTGATGAATGCCCAAGAGTGTAATTTCTGGGTAGTATATTAGCTGCATGTTTAGTTTTTTAAGAACTACCACACTATTTTCAGAATGGCTATACCATTTTATATTCTCATCAATAATGAGAGAATATAAAGTGATCTAGTTTTTTGCCAGCATTTTATAACATCACTATTTTTTTTTTATCTTCACCCAAGGATATGTTTATTGATTGGAGAGAGAAAGGGGTTGGGGGGCAGAAAGAGAGAGAGAAACATTGATGTGAGAGAAACATCGATCAGTTGCGTCCCATACACACCCCAACTGGGAATGGAACCCGCAACCTAGGTATGTGCCCTGACCTGGGATCCAATCCTCAACCTTTTGATGTTTGGGGTGATGTTCCAACCCACTGAACTACCCAGCCAGGGTGATGTCACTGTTTTTTATTTAAGCCATCATGATGGGTGTGTAGCGATATCTATTGTGGTTTTAATTTTCTTGAACCTTTTTTCAAATGTTTATTTGCCATCTGTATATCCTCTTCAGTGAAATATCTATTTCTGTCTTTTGCCCATTTTCTAATTGGATTATTTGGGTTTTTTATTATTGAGTTTTTATAGTTCTTTATATGTTTTAGATACTAGCCCTTTATTAAATAATATTTACTAATATTTTCTCCCAGCCTTTAAAAAATATTAATAGCCTTGATTTTTTAGTAGTTTTAGATCTACAGAATAATTGAGCAGCTAGTACATAGAGTTTCATGTACCTGTCCCACCCCACTCCTACCCACCCATTTTTGCACACAGTTTCCCATTATTAACATCTTTCATTAGTGTGGTCCATTTGTTACATTTAATAACCAATATTGAAGATTATTATTAGCTGTAGCCCTAATTTACATTAAGACCTACTCTTTGCGATGTCTAGTTCTGTGGGTTTTAACAAATGCATACTGACATGTATCCAGCATTTCAGTTTCATATAGAAGAGTTTTATTATCCTACAACTCTCCTGTGCCTCACCTGTGTACTCCTTTCTTTCCTCCCCCTAAGCAGCCACTGATCTTTTTACTATCTCTGTAGGTTTGCCTTTTCCAAAGTGGCATGTGGTTGGAACCATACGGGATGTAACCTTTTCAGACTGTCTTCTTTCACTTAGGAATAGACATTTAAGGTTCTTCCAGTGTCTTTTTGTACTTGATAGCTCATTTCTTTTTATTGCTGAATACTATTTCATTGTATGAGTATATTGGTCTCTTCATCCATTCACCTGCTGATGGACTTCTTTCTTTGTTGCTTCCAATTTTTGGTGATTGTGAATAAATCTGCTATAAATGCCTATGTGCTAATTTTGTGTGGTCATGACTTTTCAACGCAACCTAGGAGTGCTGTTAGCACACTGCACTGAATGTTCAGCAGCTGTTGTTAGATGTTATGGTAAGACTATGTTTAGCCTTGTAAGGAACTGCCAGGCTCTTTCCCAGATTGGCTACCAGCACTGAATGAGGGTTCCTGTTGCTCCATATTTTGGTATTGTCATTTTTTTGGATTTTAGCCACTTTAATAGGTGTGTAATGGTATCTCATTGCTGTTTTAATTTGCAATTCCCTAATGACATATGGCGTTGAGCATCTTTTCATATGGTTATTTGCTCTCTCTTATACACCTTTGATAAGTGGTTTGTTAAAATCTCGACAATTTTTATTTCAGTTATTTGTTTTATTAGTGTTGTTTTGGGAGTCCTGTGTGTATTTTGAATACAAGTCATTGGATAATATTTGTGACTATTTTCTCCCAGGTTGCAGCTTTTCTTTTTATCCTTTTAACATGGTCTTTCACAAAGCAAAAGTTTTTAATTTTGGTGAAGTCAAGTTTATCAGTTTCTCCTTTGGGGATCATGCCTTCGGTTTCAAATCTAAGAATTTTTTGCCTCGCCCTAGGTCCTGTAGGTTTTCTGGGGGGGGGGGTCTTAAGAGTTTTATAGTTTCATGTCTTACATTTAAATTTGTGATGTTTTGAGTTAGTTTTTGTGTATGGTATGAGACAGGTTGAAGCATATTTTTGCCTATGGATGTCCAATTGCTCCAGGACCTTTTGTCGAAAGGGCTGTCGTTCCTCTGTTAAAATGCTTCTGCGCCTTTGTCAAAGATCATATTTGTGTGGGTCTGTTTCTGGACTCTCTTCTGTTCCATTGACCTGTAATCTATACCTTGCCAATTCCACACAATGTTGATTACTGTAGTTATATAGTAAGTCTCGAAATTGGGTACACTCATTCCTGCAACTTCATTACTCTTTTTCAAAATTGTTTTGACTATTCTAGCTCTTTTTTCCTTTATATATACATTTAGAATAATACTGTCTATATCTATAAAATGTCTTCCCACAATTTTAATAAGAATTGTGTTAAACCTATATATTAGTTTGGGGAAAATTGACATTTTTACTGTGTTGAGTTTTCCAATCCATGAACATGTTATCTCTCTACATTTATGATGGGGGAACCCCTCCAAAAAAATGGAACTATCTTCTGGAAGGCAGGCCCCTTGTAGTGCAGGCTTCCCCTCCTAGGCAAATGTTCTAGTAACCCATCTGTATCAGTGTACCAGCTGGTGTGATTGTGAGAGGCTGTGTTTGGCTTCAGGGAAATTTTTTTAAGACTCAACATGTTTGCCCATTTCATGATGAGTGATTGACAAGTGCACCTGCCCACACTGCACTGAATGTTCAGCAGCTTTTGACCAAAATGGACATTTCCCCATTCCCCACACTCTGTATTCACCTGGTTGCCCCAAGTGACCTTCTTTGGTTTCCTCTAATGAAAAAAGTCCCCAAAGGGAAATGTTTTGCCAGTGTGGAAGAGGTGAAACAAAAAAGTGTCAGAAGCATTGCCACTGTTTTTGAGCCCTGGAAAAAACGTCTCTGTAGGTGTATTGCATCAAATGGAGGGTACTTTGAAAGTGACCGAAGTTTAAACATGAAAGAATAAGTACACAATTTTTTAATAAATAAGTTCCAGGTATTTTTGGACACCCCCCCCCCGTATTTAGATCTTTCATTTTTTTCATCAACATTTTGTGTTTTTCAATGTACAAGTATTTTACATATTTTTGAGTGATTGTCAGGTATGGTATTGTATTGTTAAATGTTGGTGCCCGTGTGTTCATTGCTAGTGTACATGGAAATACATTGATTTTAGTATGTCTGTCTTATCTCCTGTGACCATGCTGAACTCATTCATTCTAAGAGTTTTTTGTTTTGTTTTGTTTGGGGGATTATCTACATAGACAATCATGTCATCTGCAAACAGGGGCAGTTTCAGTTCTCTCTTTCCAGTCTCTGTGCCTTTTATTTTCTTTCTTTACCTTATTGTTCTGGCTCAGGCCTCCAGTACTGTGTTTGAGAGCAGGTGTCCTAGCCTTATTTTCAGTCTTAGGGGAAAGCATTCAGTTTTTCACTATTAAGTACAATAAATAAAATTTCTCAGTGAATGCTGTAGGTTTTCTTGTTAAGGAAGCTCTATCACATTGGGGAAGTTCTCCTGTATTCCTAGTTTTCTGGGAGTTTTTTTATGTCATAAATGAGTGTTGAAGTTTTTTCAAATGCTTTTTGTAGATCTTTTGATACGATCCTGTGACATTTCCCTGAGTTTTAGCCCATTGCTGTGGTGAGTTATATTACTGATTTTTTGAATATTGAGCTAACCTTGCAGCTCCGAAATAAATACAACTTGGTTGTGATACATAATTATTTTTTGCTTATATCTTGTTATGGATTCTATTTGCTTATATCTTGTTAAGGATTTTTGTGTCTGTATTCATGAGGGATATTGGTCTGAAGGACCTTGTCTCATTTGGGTGGTTTCAAAATGGTTTCATCCACTGCCTACATATACATGACTCCCAAATCTGTGTCTCAAGCTTATTTTACTTTTCAGTTTTCTAGACATTTTTCACCTTGATGTCTCATAGGTACCTCAAAGTCAACATGTTTAAAACTAAACTCATGTTTTTTTCAAAGTGAGATCTGAGCAGAATCACTGTTTTTTAAAAATTTAATTTATTTATCTCTAGAGGGGAAGGGAAGGACAGAGGGAGAGAAATATCAATGTATGGTTGCCTCTCATGCGTTCCCTGCTGGGAACTGGCCTGCAACCCAGGCATGTGCCCTGACTGGGAATCGAACCGTGGTTGTTTGGTTTGCAGGCCTGCCCTCAATCCACTGAGCTACACCAGCCAGGGCCTAAACTCATTTTTTTCCCTCAGCCTTTTTTTTTTTTCAGGGAAAAACTTTTTTCCCTGAGATGTTCTCCACCTCAGTTTATGACACTCTTCCACCCAGTTACCCACATTAAAAATGAGGAGTTACCCTTGACTCTACCCTTTCTCTCACTGGCACAATTCAATTCCTGCTCATTTGAGTTCCCAAATAGTTCTCAAATTTTGTCTGACATCTCTGTCCCTTGTACAGAGATGTCCCTTTGTCCCTCATTATTTCTCATCGGGCTACTAAAAGAGCCTTCTGATTAGTACTACTTCCAGAGTTTACTTTTCAAATTCCTTGTCCCTCTAATATCTACCACTGACTGCATTATTCAGTAATATAGCTTACTAACCACATGCAACTACCGAGCACTCGAAGTGTGCCTAGGCTAAGCTGAGGTGTGCTGTGTGAAGTACAACTGGAGTTTGAATACTTAGCATACAAAAAAAAGAGTGTAAAGATCTTATATTGAATAAATGTTAAAATAGCATTTTAGATAAATAAAGTACTAATTTTACCTGGTTTTAGTATATAAAATATGTTTACTAGAAAATGTAATATTACATATGTAACTCTTCCTCCAGCTTTTCATGTGGCTTGCTCTTTATTACCCAGGTATCAACTTAGAGACCTTTTCTACCTGACCACTATCTAAAGGGATTTTTCCAGTTTCCGTCATATTACCATGTTCAGTGTTCTTCATAGTACTTTTCACTGTCTGAAGTCATCTTATGTATTTGTATATGTGGTAGTTATCTAAGTAGAAAATTTCATGGGGGCAGGAAATACCTGGTACAGAGTAGCTGTTCGTTTACTGAATGAATGGTTTCTATTCTGTTTAATGTGGCGCTCGCAGCCTCATAAACCTGTTTTAAAGTTTTAACTTTTAAGACATGGCCCAAGCAGCGCCTCCTGCAGGAAGCCTCCCCTGGTTGTTCCCTGGAAGTCTGGTTTATTGACTACTCCTCTAAGCACAGTTCTACAATTACACTTACACATTGTTTACATTTACTTTTTATCTCTCCTCTTTTACACTTGATCCTTAATAATTCTTCAGTACATCCCTATTCTCTAAAATATACTTGGTTACCCAGTGGACATTCAGCTTATATTTGTTTAATCAAGAAATAAACAATATTTTGGGGGGGTTACTCTTAAGTATTTTAACTATATAACATATACAGCTTATAAGTAGGCACTCAGTAAATATTTGTTGAATGAATAGATGAATTCCTATTTACTGTTTTTCTTTTTTACTGTAAAACAATATAGCAACGTTAAGGCTTGTTTAAATCATTTATTAAATATCACCACCCTAATAGCAACAATTTTTCTTAGCCCATTTTCTTTTACTTAGCCAAGTAAAACATAGATATGTATATACCATTGTAAAAATAAAATTCAAATAATATAGAAATACATAAAATTAAAACTCCCTTTTAAAATCTTATTTCGCTCAGGAGGGATAATTACTTTGTCTTTTTCTATAAACATGATTTTATATACAGTGTGAAATAATATGTATATAGTTTTAAATTGTATTTTTATATGCCTGAGAAATGTTTCTGATGTTAATAGTTTTATGGAACTGGGTTTTTTTGTTTTCATTTTTAGAGTCGAGATGGACTTAGAGAAACAACACTGTGTAATACAAAAATATTCCTTGGATAAAGGTTCCTGTTTCTAGCTTCCTCATTTATCCTTAGGTCTAATGATTTCTATTTTTGTCTCAATCATTTTGAGGTTAGAATTTCCTATAATCACCAAGTTGGAAAGAGACAAAGTCTGGATTTAAACCCGGGTCTTCTAAGTTCAAACCATTTATTTTTCCACTTACTCTCTCTCTCACCTTCAGCTTTCTTAACTGTAAAATAGGAACAGTAATGCCCACCTGCCTGCCCTGAGGATGAACATGGTAGTCACCTGAGAAGGGGAGTCAATCAATACATGGGACCTCATGTATTCACTAAGATCCACTGATAGTCAGGGAAATGCTTATATCCATTAATTTTCAGAAGCCATATTAATCGCCATATTAATCTCTTAATTCAGTGGTTTGAGTTTTTTAGGTAATAGGAATAGAACTAGGATTTGCTGGATGCCAAACTCATTCATACTGCTTACCTTCATATCTTTGGGCTTTGAAAATGGTGTCCAGTCCGTAGTTTGGTTTCTTATGTAATTTCAAATTATGACTAGTAAATCATGACCGGAGTAGGAAGGTTTGGGTTGAAAATAAGATTATCCACTTTTTCTTTACACATCGCCACTTTTTTCCATTTTAAAATGTCCTCCCTGAAATATGGTTCAGAGTGACTTCCATGTGTAATTTTGCTGGTTTCTTTCTTAGCACTTTTCCTGGCATATTATTTTGCTTTACCCTTCCTATGATCGCTATGGGTACAAAACTCTAAGAACCTTATTTTTATTTGTTTTATATTCAGTAGATGCAATCACCATAAATATGTCCAGTGTGAATTATGCTTCTAACATGGCAGGTGTGTGATAGAAGCTCAGGGGTAGAATAGCAATGACTTGATTTTCTGTGATTCTGAACATCACTAAAGTAGGCTACCAGAGTTAGCCAAGAGAGAATTAAATATAATTGCTTGCCTAAAGTGATAATATTTTTCTAGCACATCTACTGCATACCAATGAAGGCAGATGATTTCAGGGGGAAGCACGCCTCATTTGGGAGATGAAAAAGATCAAATAAGGGTAATAATTAAAAAGAGACCCAAATGGAGCATATGCAGACTAGATGTATGCTGATCATTGTTTGAAGAAAGAAGTCCATGAGATAAAACACTACTTACTCCGAAATATTCTGTTAAAATATTTGGTTTTCTAAAAGTCAATAAGTCCTTGTGCGTGTGTCATGGAAATTTTATAGAAATCATATGGCCTTAGAAAGAAGGAAGTCACTTGACCCATTGTACCATTTTAAGAATTATAGTCCAAGGAGAGGACTTGTATTTAAAATCGAAGACAAATAAAAGAAAATTAGCACAATGCTTTTAGTTTTATTTTTAATTCTCTTTTTACTCCCCCCACCAAAAAAATCTTTTATACAATAATTTGAACTCAATGATTTCAGTAATTAGGAAAGAAAAATTAGCTATCAAGGACTAAGACTTGATATTACCTGTCATCTTTTGCCGAATTTATCTTTAACTGTATTCTCATTTCATTACTTTTTCTTGCAAACAAAATAATGGCTTATTGTTGTGTAAAGTTAAGCGTTAAATTTATAAAGAGTTGCACGTATAAGCTATAGCTAAGTCACTTGTCTTTATCTCTTTGTGTTGGTCATGTTTTGGAAATAAGAGAATAGTGTGTATTTTGTTAAGTTGCTAACTCGCTTTATTCTTTGCAAACCATAGTAGATGAGTTACAGTATTTTTTAATGCAACCATGATGCTTATAATTGAACTATATCAGAATGAAATAAACATATTTCAGAACACATCCAACTAAACGTAGATAGGAAATGTTTTGTTAGGCCTTTTAAGTTGATGATTCATATGGCACAGTGTTATATTATAAATATTCAACACAATTTGCTTGTTTTCGTGTTATCCTCATGTGAGGATATGTTTATTGATTTGAGAGAGAGTTACATTGATGTGAGAGAGAAACATGGATCAGCTGCCTCCTGGGGATCAAATCCACAGCCCAGGTGTGTGCCCTGACCAGGAATAGCACCTGCAACCTTTCGGTGGATAGGATGACATTCCAACCAACTGAGCCACCTGGCCAGGGCCAACCCAATTTGCTTTTGATGGAAAAGTTTTTATGGAAGTAATTTAAACCTCGAAATGTATTTGTATTCAAACTTGGCTGCTCATTAAAATCACTTGTGGACTGTTTTGAAAATACTTGTTTCTGTTCCCTACCACTGACTTTCCAGGACAAGAAGCTGAACAGTATGCGTTTAACACACCCGTGCTTGGGTGGGAGTGCTGAGAGGGCGCTCTGAGTTGCAGTGCTTTTGGATTTCCATGGTGTGAATACTTCCACCGTAGCCAGTTTCAAGCTATTAAGATGATAACATTGAATGTTGGGGAAAAAATGGATAACATTGTCTAGTGTTTCCATCATATAGATCCAATGAACATATATAACCTGTAAGAATAATGATAGCAAAATTTAGTAAAATAATTAGGAAGTGATGAATTTTGAGTTTCTATTACCTTTGTTTTAATAACTGATTGTAAGTTTATGTAACTTAATTTTTAATAATGACTATGTTTAACAACCAGCTTACAACGTTTCTGAAGATTTAACAATCGGCTCTCATGAGCTAGTAAAAACTGACTAATACAACAACTGGAGGTCTGAGATGTTTTTTTAACCAACTAATTCTGATGTAAGCAACCTGCCAACCAGTTATTTTTCTAAAATACAGATCTGATCCTAAGGCCCAAGAAGGCATTCCACTCACTGTCAGACACAGAATGTCTTTTCCACCTCATTTCAGCTCATACCCATTCCCTTGCGCCTTCTACATTTCCCCCATGCTAGATTTAGATGACTTGCAGCTTCTCAGATACATCTTGCACTTTCCCACCCTCGTGCCTTTTCATTATCTTCCTTCAACCTTGAATGGCCTTGACTCATCTGCCTGACTTTTACAGCACTATTTATTTATCCTTCTAGAAATAACTCAAATGCTGCTTCCTCTTATTTCCTACTGTTGGAAGCATTCCAGTTCTCCTTGATATTCTCATAGTCCTTTGTTGGTAATTCATTTTGAGTTCAAATTTATCATCAATAACAAATGTTGTTTCACTCACTAGATTATAAATGGCGGAAGGGTGCCTTTGAATAATACTGTACTTAACACTTTGATACCTGAAAATTATTAATAACACTTGTTTATTTTAATAGTAAGCGCTGTGGATAATGCATGATACGTCATTTACTTTCTATGCCTTTGGGAAGTTAATCAACATTTAAACTTGCTTTGAATTAGATGTTTTGTATCTTTTCATGCCTGCTGAGTAAGGACCATATTAGTAGTTATATGCCTGTATCTTGCACCTAGAGAACATGAATAATATGACGACTCTCGAACATAACAAAGAACTTCATTAGAGAACATATGAAGCACTTAAGTCAGGGAGAAAAGACTGAATTGTATAAGTACATTTGCATATTATTTTTATTATTCTGATAAAGCGCACTTTATATTCTCAGTAAAAGCCAAAAGTTACTTTACAGTGTTCCAAGCATAAAGTCACATTGGGCTTTTGTATCACTAACCTCTGTAAGAAGCAAACTATCATGCTTTGCTTTGCAGTTTGAGAGAAATTTGCTTTTATACATGTCCTTAAGGATAAATTTCTGGTATTTTACCTAGAAAATTATCTGATTGTCATCACGATAAGTATTGACAAGTTCTAAGTGTATGAAGGAAATGTTGTTCTAAAGTGAAAACAATCCAGGAATTTTTTGAAGTAAATGCAGTACATTCCTTGTTAGTGGTGTTTCACATTTTTCATTTTTGACCCTAAGCTGCCACCTGATGGCAGAAATTAAAATGACATCTTTTGTAATACTAAAAACCTGCACTGCAATTATTTAGATTTTTGTGTATTCAACAAGAGCATCCAAAACTCCAAATACACATCTGTACAAATTTTATGAGTTTGTCAACTAGTTGGGACTTCAGGGGATTCAGATTTTTCTTTAACGTTTGTGAGACAATGATCCTACTAGTGAGATTTGTTTAGAATCTTAACTTCCTAGCTTACTTCTTTTGTGGAACTATATAAAGACTCTGTTCTTTAATCAGTTTTATTTAATGAAGAATTGTACGTGAATCTAATAATTTTCCCTTTCCCTTCCCTTTCTCCAGAACGAGGTCACTCGGACACCGTGGTGTTCTTTTACCTGTGGGTTGTCTTTTGTATCATCAGTTCCTGCTATACCCTCATCTGGGACCTGAAGATGGACTGGGGTCTCTTTGATAAGAATGCGGGAGAAAACACCTTCCTCCGTGAAGAGATTGTGTACCCCCAAAAAGTATGTACAGTGTTTGCGTTTGTTTTAAAAAACAAAACAAACAAACAAAACAGGGTATATCACCAGCTAAATCCTATTACAGTATATACCTAATTGTAACCTAATATATTCAGAAAAAATTACTAAAAAAATACTGATTCATTCAGTCAGCAAAAACATGTCAGGTGTTTACTATATGGTGGGCATTGTAGAAAATGAAAGCAAAATGAAATTCTAGTTCTTATAGAGGCCATGAACTATATTATAAACAGATAAGTGAACAGATTGTGATACAATGTAATAAAGACTAAAATAGAGAAACAAATAGCTTACTGTAACTTATGATTTATTTTTGAACATGCAGTTCTTTTCACTCAGATGTCCTCTCTCCCCTTTATTTGACTTGCAAATTCTCTTTCCTACCTTTTAAAAGTCTGTTTTAGTGTTACTTTCTCTAAGAAGCCTTTCTCTTTTTCTCTAAGCATATTTAGTTACTCATCCTAATCCCATTTTACCCTGTGCAAGCGTCATTATAGCAGTTATCACTGTGTTGTAATTATTGTATCATAATGATCTGTTAGGTGTCCCTGTCCCTGGCCGCCCTGCGTAGTAGAGCAGACTTAACATTTGTGGGCGGAGTCTGTGAATACTTGACTTGAGTGAGCAGTGCTGTGAAGGCCCAGGAGAGCGAGTGCCTGGTTGCGTGGTGCATGGAGAAAGCTGCTGCTTTCATTTATTTCAACCAGCTGTGGTTAAAGTGCCAACTCAATCTGAAAATACATGGATAATTCCTTAGGAATTATTTTAGGATTTATGTATATGTGAATAACAACATGAGAGAATGAATTAAAAAGTCAAAAAACCAAGAGTGTCCTTACTCATATATTGAAAAGAAATTAATGAACTGGGAATCTTGGTAAGTGAGTTGTAATCTGAACTCACTCTCTAGCTATGTAACTCTATATGTTTTCTCTTCTATAAGGCAGGTGTTATCTAGGTTATCTCTCAATCCCTTCCCAGTTTGAAAATTCTGTGATTGGGAGAGGAGTACAGGTTGGGCCACTAATATTTTATACTATGTCAAAATGTTACCAGTACCTCAAAATGGGACTTTCATGATTGTGTAATACTCAGTTTCTGAGTAGGGAAGGCTGTTTGCAAGTGTAAGGATTGAAGATAAATGATAGAGTGGGTACAAAGGATGATATGTAGGGTGATTTCAGATAAGCAAATGAAGGCAGAAAAGGGGACATTTGTTGATAGTGATCCTTTTTATGCAAACTGCAGCAAAAATTTCAGTAAGCAAACTTAGAACATATGACCAAGATGCTAGACATACCTCCATAAATCTCATTTGAAAAGAAAGTCAGCCGCGGCTGGTGTGGCTCAGTGGATTGAGCACTGGCCTGAGAACCAAAGGGTTGCGGGTTCAATTCCCAGTCACAGCACATGCCTGGGTTGTGGGCCAGGTCCCCAGTGCGGGGCACGTGAGAGGCAACCACACATTGATGTTTCTCTCCCTCTCTCCCTTCTGTCTAAAAATAAATAAATAAAATCTTTAAAAAAGAAAAATTCAGTAATGGTAAGCAGAAGTCAGAGAGCAGACATGACTTCAGGTAAAAATTGCCCTTCGGCGCCCACCAAATGTATGTGCCTTCTTGCTCCTTCTGTGGTTCTTGCCTGACTGAGGAATAGAACACATTTATATCTTATTATATGTATTGCTTAGATGAAGTGTTTGTATCATTATGTAAATGTAAATCCATTCCTCCTTTTAAATAGTTTAACTGTCTTCTCTGTAATAAAACTAGTGAATAGGATCTTTCAATCAATCTCTTTATTACTACATATTTTCATGACCCTAAAGAATAAATTATACGCTTTTCTACATCATAATTTACAGATGTTCTGGATACCCACAGCCCCTTCAGTTTTGAAAAGATAAATAGTGGAATATTCCCCTTCCACTTGAAAAGGGAAAAATCTATCCGTGGAGTCCAGTGGAGCTTCATTTAAAAATTAAGAACATGGCTATAAGAACCTTAAAATCAGTTCCTAGGGATTAACAGTGCATAATATTGAGCACCACACCCAGTTCCAGGAAGAATTTTTGTTATTTAAAGAGCTAATTATTCCAAAACTAATAATAAGCAAATCCATATTGGCAGTTTATGCACAGCGTGGATGGGTAACACTGGACTCCTGAATACTGGGTAGCAGTACCTGGAAGAATTGGTTAGTTGAGTGCTGTTGTCCCCTTATAGAAATGGACGTTCCTTGAATTCAACCATATTTGTGAAACCCAAGTTAATTTCACCTACTGATATCAAAAAGCAAGGCAAAACCTCCTTCAAATACAGGGTAAAGCAGTTAGCAAATAACACAGTTAATAAATCTGTTAATCTTTTCTAATATTAGCTATTGAGTCATTACATACGTGTCAGAATGTCATCTCAGTCAGATTGAGGATCTCATCTGGCTTGTATTTCTTGAGTCTAGAAGAGAGCCTACTATACAATATGGGAATGACATGTATTTGTTAAATGGTTACTGAAATTCAGTTAAGCTTCATAATGAGTAAGTATTATACCCTTCAAGATGAAACTAAATCTTTGAAATCTTTTTAAAGTATAAAATAGAATAAAACTCTTTTTCTTCTTGAACCTGTGCTTGTTGGTAAGGTGTATACCAGTCTTGTTGCTGTTTATGGGTGTACTTATTTGCGTGAAGCATGCTGATAGGGGTACTCAATTTGCTTATTATTCCTCAGGCCTATTACTACTGTGCCATCATAGAGGATGTGATACTGCGCTTTGCTTGGACTATCCAAATCTCAGTTACCTCCATGACTTTGTTGCCTCATTCTGGGGACATCATTGCTACTGTCCTTGCTCCCCTTGAGGTTTTCCGGTAAGCAAACTACTGAAAAGTTTATCAAAGATGCTTTTTACCTAAAAGATGTCTGAATTAACATTTATTAAAACTTGCACTTGAAAAGCTTAAATTTTACAGCTTTTCTCAGTGTTACCCTCAGAGCTGGAAAATCCTACAAGACTAAGAGGTTAAGCCTTACAAAGTTAAAAAAGTAATGATGATGACATACAAGCTTTTTCAGAATTGGGCTCCATCAGAAGGGCCATGAGTACAACTGGGGAAGCAACAAGTCTTAGAAATTAAAATCTTTTGAGAATCATTGTTTATAATTTGTCGGTCTTAGTTTGTCAGCCCAATTTTCTCACTAGAAACAAACAAACAAACAAATGCTGGATAATGTTTTAAGTCTTCCTAAAAACATCAATGATCTGACAAGATAGCCCAAAATCTAAGTGAAAGCAGGTACCCCACATAAGCAGAGCCCTAAAGTCAATTTTACACTAAAGAAATTTGCCAGAAAGACTTGAGATTCAATTGTGATAGCCAATTCAAATTTGTATGCACCTAATAATATAGCTTAAAAATACGACACTGCTAAAAAATACAAATAGATTAATTTATAATTTTAGAGCAAGATTTTAACATACCTTTCTCAGTAATAAATAAGTAGTCAGTTAACCAACATGACTTAATCAAGATATTTAGGACACTGCATACAACAGCTGCTAGATACACATTCTTTCAAATGCATGCAGAACATTTAACAAAATTAGCCACATGTTGGGCCATAAAGGGAATTTTAGAGGATTAGAAAAAATATACCTGGAAATTCCCAAATGCTTAGAAATTAAGCAGTACATGTCTAAATAACCCATGGGTCAAAGTTGAATTAAAATGGAAATTAAAAAATACTTTGAACAGAATGAAATTGAAAATGTGATGAAAGACGATGTGGATTGCAGCTGAAGCCATGGTGAGAAGGAAATGTATAGCCTTAGATGTATGTATATATTAGAAAAGTGTATAGCACAAGAAATTAGAAAAATTTAAAAATCAAACCCAAAAGAAAGAAGAAGGAAGGAAATACAAAGAACAAATTAATGGAATAGAAAACAAACATACAACAGAGAAAAATTAACAAAGCCTAAGTTCTTAAAAAAGACTAATAAAATTGATAAAATGTATGAACAGGACAGATCAAGCCAAAAAGCAAAATAGGCACAAATTACAACTGTAAAAAACACTGGAGATTTTTTAAAAGATTAAGATGATATTGAATAATTTTATGCCAATAAGTTTAAAAATAAAGATGAAATAGACAGAGTCTTCAAAAAGCACAGTTTACCAAAACCAATAAAGAAGAAATAGAAAATCAAATAGCCTGATATCTGTTAAAGAAATTAGATCCGTATTAAAATCTTCCCCACAAAGAAAACTACAGGCCTGGGAAAGTCTTCCAAATATATGAGGAGGAAATAGGATCAGTTTTACAGAAACTCTTCCAGGGAAAAGTGGCAATAAAAGGAGGACTTCCAGGTTCATTTTATTAAGCCAGCATGACTTTGATATCCGAACCTACAGGGACATTTCAAGAAAGCCAATCTGTCTCATGTATAGAGATGCAGAAATTCTGAATAGGAGCTAATGAATCCAACAATCTATAAAAAGGATAATACACCACAAACAAGTTAGGTTCATTCTAGGAATGTAAGATGAATATTTAAAATCATTTAACATTTAAAAATCAGTCTGCATAACTCACCACATTAATAGAATAAAGGGGGAAAACCCTCAATATATGCAGAAAACACTGTTGAAATGAGTCCGTACCTATTTATGAAAAAATAGGTTATCTACAAAAAGGGTAAACAACATCATATTTCATGGTAAAGCGCTGCAAGCTTTCCCTCGAGATCAGAAGTGTGATCAGTGTGCCTGCTGGCACCATTTAGCATCATGCGTGTACGTATAACTAGTGTAATGAGGCGGGGCAGTGTAAGGGTTAAAAAGGAAAAAACGAAAGTATAATTACTTGCCAATGACATGATTGCATATGTAGAAATTGAAGAGAATATACAAATACACTATTAAAATGAATGTAGCTGTGTCCCTGAGTACAGAGTTGATATAAATGTAAATTAGCATTCAAAAAAGTCACAAACAATTAGAAAATGAAAATTTTGAAAATCATACCATTTTGAATAACATCAGAATATATCAAATACATAGGAATAAATTTAGTGAAATATGTGTGTGAAAATTGACAAGCCAGTGTATAATTTATATGGAAATAGTAAGGATCAAAAAAGCTGAGATCATCTTGAAAAGAACAAAGTTAAAGGGCTTACCCTCTCTAACATCAAGATTTATTATACAGTTATAGTAACTAAGACAACGTCTGGTGTTGGTGAAGCAAAGACAGTGTCCACTGAAACAGAATAGGAAGTCCAAACATCCACACATACATTGATACTACCTGATTTATGACAAAGGTGGCTAAGTAACTGGAGAAAACCAGATCTTTTAATAATTATTTTGAATCAACTACAATCATATAGGGGGAGGGAAATGAACCTCTTGCAGCAGACTGTATGCAGAATCAGTTTCAGGTGCATTCATAGCTAAATAGAAAGGTAAATCGGTGAATTTCCTAAATGATAACAGGGGGCTATAAATCTAGGCTGCTTTGGTGCAAGGTAATGTTATATTCTTTCTTCTGAGAGGCGATTATGCAGTGTGATCACTTTATAATAACAGGCTGCACAGTTGCGTGCACACTTTTATATGTATGTGCTATGCTTGAACTTAAATACTTATTTAAGTTCAATGGAGAAAGAAAGAATTATCCCTCAAAAGAAAGAATTATCTTCAAGAAAGTGTCAGTTCAGTTGACAACTGACTTCTCAACAGCAACAGTGAAAGTCAGGAGTCACTAAAATGATATTATCGGTATTCTGAAAGAAAATGCTGCCTATCTGGAATGCTTTACCCTGTGAAAATATGTTTCACAAGTGGAGGCGAAATAAAGATATTTTCAGACCAGGTATATAACATTCCACTGCGTCAGGATGGGTGCATTTAGCAAGATGGCCTGATAAAATAAGGTAGAACCTAGAAACAAAAATAAACCTGGCAGATAAAGGTTGAATCTAGGAACAGTGTATTTGTTCTTGTTAGTGCTCTCTCTAAACCATTTGTCAACCCTTTTCCTCCTCCCCAGACTCTTCGTCACCACCAGGCCCTCCCCATCCCTTTATTTCTTATTTCTCTTTCATGTATGCTGCTTTATAGATTAAGTTTTTTCAGTTAAAAATAGTCTCAATTACTTTTTCATTCTTGATTATTTTATTTCTTTAATTTTTTTTTTACTTAACACAATCATATGTTCTATCACCCATTTAAAACAAAAGCAAAAAACCTCCCCCGAATCTACTTCCCTCCTCCAACCAGCGCCCATATTTTGCTCTCCTTGACAACAAGGTAAGAGATGTCTGTGCTTCCTGTCTCCATCCTTTTACTCCGTTCCCATCTCCCTTTAATTCAACTCAGGTGTTTTTCCCAGTGCTCAATACTAAATCACTTTCGTTAATGACCTATAGTAATATCAAACACCCATGTATTACCTACTAGGTACCTGGCACAGTTCCAAGCCCTTTACGTGTATTAACTTACTGAATGCTCACAACAGTCCTGCGAAGGAGGTGGTTACTGTCCCATTTTACTGGCCACACTGAAGCACTGGTTAAGTAACTCATCCAAGGTTGTAATACCATGGTTCAAATCCAGACAGTCTCCCAGAATGTATGCTCCTGGATCATACGGCCTCTTTACTTTGCTAAATTAAGTTCTCTCCTTATTTTACCTCAGCAAAGCACTTTCTTCGCTGGATTTTTTAAAAAAAATACACTCTTCTGTCTCAGTAACTATTCCCTCGCAACTCCTTCACTGGTTCTTCCCCTTCCTCTGCCCTCATCTCTCCTCCACTTACATTATTCCTAAGCCCAGGACTTGAAATACTGTCTTTTTGTTGTCTCCAGCCCTGACTCATATCCACCCAGCCACTGAATTCCCCCCTTGGATATCTAATGGCTCTAGCCTGATAGGAACAGCCCAGATCGTTAGTGAATGGTGTCACCATACCCTGAGTCCAAAACCCAAGACCATTCACATCCCAGAAAGTCCTGTCAGCTCCGTCTTTATAAATAAATCCCTAGTCTGCCTGCTTCTCGTCACCTCCGTCACTCCCACCTTCAGGGAAGTTTCCATCTCTTCCCTGGACTACTGCGACAGCTTAGTTCCTTCAGCTGCTCTTGCCTCCCTCGCATCTGTTCACAGTGCAGCAAACAGAATGATCTTTTCAACACAAATCAAATCATTCTCCTGCTCAGAACTCACCTTGTTTTCCATCACACTTGAAATCTAAACTCTTTACTATGGCGCTAAGGCCCTCTGTGGACCAGGCTCTTTCCGACCTCGCCGTCTTCATCCCCTGCCATTTCAGCCTCCCTGTTCCACTCCAGCCCCACTGACTCCCTTCTGTTGTTTCAGCACACCAAAGGCCTTTCCAGCTTGGGGCCTTGGACTTGCTGTTCTGTCTGCCTAGGACACTTTCTTCAGGATTTTGCATGACTTGCTTCCTTGCGTCATTCAGTTTCTGCTAGATGCCATCTCTTCAGAGAAGCATGCTCTATCCCCTTGCCCTGCTTTATTTTCTTTAGCGCACTTACCATTAGCTGATTACTTATTATGTCTCTGCCACTAGAAATCATACCCCATCAGGACATAGGCTTGGTCCGTCTCATTCAGTGCCTTTTCCTGTCATGTTGTAGACACCCAGTGGGTACATGTTCAGTAAACTAAAAGAATGAGTGTTATGCAACTGCAGTCCGTGAGTCCCTTCCCTTTGCCCACTTCATTCTTGTTCCCGTACCCCCTTTCCACGCCATCTTTTCCTAATTTAGTTTAATATTCTAACCCTTACCTCGTTTTTTGCTTCTGTGTGTGGAAACATGATCTACAGGAAGGTTTACACATTACAGTAGTACATTCACATTTTATAAGTAACTCGCCTACTCTATTCCATTTTGCTAAGGCGATTTGTGTGGAACTTCTTCCGCTTGGAGAACGAACACCTGAATAACTGTGGTGAATTCCGTGCTGTGCGGGACATCTCTGTGGCCCCTCTGAACGCTGACGATCAGACACTTCTAGAGCAGATGATGGACCAGGAGGACGGAGTACGGAACCGCCAGAAGAACCGACCGTGGAAGAACAGCCAGAGCATATCCCTGCGCCGGCCTCACCTCACTTCTCAGTATGTACGGCTTCCGCTTCTGGGAGATGAGTTTCATTCCAGTTGTAATGCATGGAGCTAAGACACTCTCAGGGTGAACCAAATGCAACGGCTGGTGATCATTTTTCACCTGCAAAAAACAGCAGTAACAGTAATTTCATATGATCCAACCTGTAGAATGTCTTAATGAGCACACAGAGTAAAATGACATTAATACATTAATTAATGACCACTGATTTAGTGTTATAAGTACAATGGGGAAAATTGGTTGGAGAATAATTTATTTGACTCCTCGGTATGTTTTGTATACAATTAATTTTCAAGCTACAAACTGCAGGAATCCTGGCTCCGCCACTTGCCATCTGTGTGACCTCCGCCAAAGTACTTAATTTCTACAGATTAGCCCTCAGCTGTTGATTGGGGTTGGTGTGGCCCCTGTTCATAGGGTGGTTAAGTGGATTGAATTTGTCGTGATGTGGGATTTAGACCAGTTTCCTCACAGAAAGAGCTCAGTAAGTACTTAAAAGCTATTTTAATTTTTTCCTAAATACCTGCAATAGTATTTTTTTATCAGTCATTGACTTTATATGTTCCTAAAAATAACAATAAAGGTAGGATATAATGTAGCTACATTTGAAATTTAGATAGCATATATCACAGTGGATTGGAATGAAAGAGAAGACTTAAAGTCAAGCATGAGCAGCTTTCTAAAGGATAAGGGAGTGTTTGAATAGGCCGGAGACAACAGTGGAAATGAGGGGCGGAAAGAAAAGCCATGTGACTAGAACTGTAGCAAGAAAATTTAGCTGAATAGATGAAGTGTGATTGTAAAATGCTGAAAAGTGCAAGCTTGATAGTGTAGGCAGGAAGGAGTCACAGAATCTTTCATAGAAGAATGAAAGTAGTATTTTTGTAAGATTTCATGGTGCTGCAATATATACTTCTCAGTGTTTTTAAGTATGGAACAACAAGGGCTTGGATTAGAATGCTTACAGTAAGACTAAAAAGAATATAAGGAAGTCGAAAATAAGGGGGGATAATGCTAACATACAGAGGAACAGAGTATAAATTGCCCAGGTTTTAGATAGAATTTGGAAATTCTCTGAAGGGAAGAAGGTAGGAAAAAAAGAGCAAGGAACTAAGCCTTAGGGAACAAACACAGGCAAAAGAAAAAAATAAATGAAAGAGGCAGAAAAAGGATGCTCAAGGGTCAGTAGAAAGAACTTCGAAACACAAAGCATGATATTATAGCAAGGAAGCAGGAGGAGAGGCTGTGGGAACTGATGGGGTCAGCAGATAAATGCCACAAAGGGCTGAAGACAGTGCTGCAGGTGGTTGTCTCATCGAGCTCCTAAATTTGAAAATCTAATCTTTGTTAGTTGCCAGCAGAGGGCAGCCTAAACGTGCACTTTTTCTGTTTCCAAGACAAGGAAGCCCTTTGGCAGATTATGTTCTATTTCAGGTGTTCGTGGAAAAACACCGGAATACTAAATTTTAACCAGAGGAAGATGTTTAGAACGGTGGAGCAGGTTATGTGCAAGGAGAGAACAGGGAATCTAAAATAAAGTCTGGATTTGAGTATCTGGGGACTCATGCAACCTATAACACGTCCTTGACTTTTTTGAATGTCAGTTTCCACCTCTGTCAAGCAGGAATAATACCTACCTCACCGGATACCACTTTCACCTCATGGGGCTCATAAATTGCAGAATATCTTAATAAATAATATTATCTAATCCCTTCTTTAAATGTTCTTCTTTTTCTTTTTAAAGAATTATTTATTTACTTTCACACAGAGGGGAAGGGAGAGAGAAAAAGAGAAGGGGAGAAACATGAATGTGTGGTTGCCTCTCACACGCCCCACTAGGGACCTGGCCCACAACCCAGGCATGTGCCCTGATTGGGAATTGAACTTGTGACTCCTTGGTTTGCAGGCTGGCCCTCAGTCCACTGAGCCACACCAGCCAGGGCTAATCCCATTTTTCATTCAATGAAGAAATCTCTTCCACAGCATCCTGAAGAGGTGGTCATCTTATGCTGATTGATAATCATCAGTGGTAATAAAGTTTATCATTACATGAGGCATGTGATTTTATTGTTGGATAGTCACCATGGTAGATAGCTTATGTGGGGCTGAGATATGTTTCATTATAACTTCAACCAGTTGATCCTAGGTGGGCTCTTTAAGATAACAGTCTCCACCCTGGCTGGTGTGGCTCAGTGGATTCAGCGCTGGGCCACTG
>PVKM010002975.1:0-60718 GCA_004027735.1 Carollia perspicillata
TGGCGAAACACACCAGAAAACAACGGAAACAATGGAAGGAGGGGAAATACAAAGATTCGAGTTTATGTTGAAACATTTAAAGATATTTTCAAAGGTTTGACCAGTGGGGGGAATTAAAAGTATATAATATTTAATACATAATATTGTGTGTGACATATAATAAGTGAGTACATTTATTTTAACACTGAACGGTCCAAAAATTAAAAGGTGCTGTTCTCCACATCAGCCCCATGTGGGCAGAGGCGCACCTGTTTGAGCTCCTTGGCGGATCAGCTTGTCACCTAAGTTTGCTCACCAAATATTCAAGGAGCAAGTAAAGCAGACGTAAGATGATATTGTTCCCGTTTTCAGAATGTGGGAAGAGATAGACAGGAGTAACGGCCTGGAATTTTGAGGAATTCTGTCTTGCCAGGAGGAGAGATTATGTGGTTGTTATGAGATGAAAGCAATCACCGTGCTATTAAAAAATCATTAACATAACACTATGACCCATGCTTAGTGATAGAATGAAATATTTTGGTAGCCTCCGGCCATATCATATCAAATATGTTGATCCTATCTTATTAGACTTTTAAAAATGTCATTCAAATGCCTGCAGATTATCTCAAATATCTTTTGTCTTTTAAGGGACATAGTAAGAAGACATGTATGTTTATTTTTATATAAAACTACATGATATTCCACTTCTTCCAGCACTCATTCCTATACTGTATTCATTAGATCATAGTGAAATTTACCTTTTAAGACTGGCAAGATGGAGATGTGTTCATTAAATTTTGTTGTTGAGAACAAAAAACAATATTTCATTTTTTATTAAGGTATAAAGTCATATATTCTAAGTACTATATCTATGCCGAGATTCTTGTCAGTTAAAAAAAGAACATAGAGAAGTGATTGAAAGGAACTTGTGTAAAGTGCAACTAAGCTACAACGGCACAGGATAAACCTGTTCAAGTTCATGGAATGAAAGGTCTTCAAACCCCATGGGGAGATGGCCTGATTCTGTTCTCAGGGAAGAAACGAAACCACAAAAAAAAAATGGGAAGAACTATTTTCAAAGTATGTAGTAATGCAGCATTTCTCACTCCAGAAGGAGGCTGAATATTAAGTAAAAAACAAAACAAAAAAATATGTGGAGAAGCCACTCTCAGACCTCACCGTCTGCGCTGGGAAAAGAACAGAGTATCGTAACTGAGCCCAAGCTTGGAAACAGGTCAATTCACAGAAACTGCCCTTTGCCCTGTAGCTTACAGTTATGTCATGAAGCTGCAATCGGGGGTGTTGGAAAGAGTAATTAGGAATATGTTGGAGAGTTGCACACTCATAAGAAATTTTTTATAGGAGGGAAAAAATCTTAAGCATTCACTGTGGGGAAGTCTCCTAAGACTTTTGAAAAGCAAGCATTTTGGCTCATGAGGCTTTTATTTAGTAAGAGCAGCCAAGAAAGTTGTTTTGTTTTGTTTTTTAACTTTAATATGAAGGTCGTTTAAGCATCTTGCCTTTTTCATCTGTCGCCTAATATGTTCATAGGCAAAAGAATAGGAGAACAGAAGAATGGATTCTGAAGGGATAATTGTTAATTTTTTTCTTCATATTTTCCTTAAGGAATCAATTCCAAGCTTCAGTTTGAAATCATGCCAGGTGCATCATTTGGGTTGTTTGAGATAAACCCTGACACCGGAGAGGTGGTGACAAGCACCACATTTGACAGAGAACTTCAGGAAGCCTTCACCCTCCAAGGTAAGGGATCCCTGGGCTCTGCTGAACAAACAAACGAACAAGCCCGGGCAGTGGGAAGCTTTATGGATCAGTAGGGCGTCTTTAAATACAACATTATTGACCCAGTGCCACCGGGTTAGTTTGGCCTGGTGCTGTCCAGTTAGGGCCGTGCAATTCAGGTGTGAATTAACAGTCCCAACCTGTGCCATTTTTCATTCCGTGTCAGTACTTGTACGCGACGGGGGCGTCCCTTCACTGTCTGGCACCACAACCATTCTCTGTACTGTGGAAGATGAAAATGATCATGTCCCGAAGATTATTGTCCCCACCGATGACATTGAGGTCCTGGAAAACCAAGAGCCAGGGGTTGTCTACACTGTCTTGGCCTTTGACCTGGATACCGGCAATAACGGAGCTGTCAAGTATCATATAATCGGTAAGTATTTTCTTTACTAAAATTGCCCCCATGACACTCACCGAGTTGACACACTGTATGGTGATTATTCTGTATTTGGAGTCTATTGCAGTGTCGGCAAAACACACACCCAGTTAGAGTTGATTGGTGCGCTGGGTTTTCTCTCTGCCTCCTCCCTACAGCCGTCCAGAACCACTGCTCTCAACAACTCGTGTAAATTTTCCTACAGGACAATGCATTTTATTGTCCTAAATTATTTAACATTAGTGAGTGACAGGTGGAACAGATAGCCCCTTTTTTTTGTTTGTTTCTCTCTTATAATCACTTATTTTAATTATTTTGAGTAATTCAGACTTTTTTCAGGTCTTTCTAGAAGGACCTAGAAGACATGAGTGGGCAAACGATTCCCAGGTCTGAACAGCAGTGTGACACTTCAGATCTGCCACCACCCCTCAAAGGTCAAGGTCTTTAGGAACTTCTTCCCTAAAGGATAATTTTGTGACATGGCTCCCTTTGGATCGGAGGCATGAGGATTTCTGACAGAATCACTTCCACAGCAGCACGGTCAGCTTGAGAGAGCCATATCTTACTCATCTAAAAATAAAGAGTGATTGAAGCATCTGATTTTTCGCATACATCAGAGAGTACACAGAATGCAGGGAGCTAAGCAGAGAGCAGTGCGTCGGGACTGCTTCTGATGAAGAGAAGCTGCTTTAAGGTCTTGTAAATGTAGTTTCAGGACTGACTGGCTTCCGGAAGCCGTCACTTTCTGCTTGTTATAAATTCTATAATCAAGCTATGTTCTTTGTACCACCCATTTCACTCCAAAAGGAAAACAGTTTTATTGCCTTTTCCCCTGATTATAAAATGATATATCATTGCTGTAGAATATATATATAATTTATAAAAAGCAAAAGCAATAACAAAAAGTCCTATGCCTTACAGAGATAACTCACTTGGTATTTTGAAAAACACTTTTCCATGAACCTCAGTGAATTACAGACACAGTTTTATATATATCAGGAAATTTATGTGCACTAGTTTGTTGCCTCATTTTTTCAATGAATATGCTGTGTAAATCTTTCATGTCAGTGAATATATATTTCTAATGCCATCTATGCATTAAATCATTTATTTTACTCATCCCTTTTGGTGGTCATTTAGACATTGAACAGTCTTACTGTTATAAAAATTCCACATTGAACAATGCTTGTATTATTTCCTTATGATAAAGGTATATCATACTGCCATCCCAAAGAATAATCCTCCCTCCAAGTAACTTATATCAATAAGTCCAATTCTTATTTCTTCCTTACTATTCCAGTAGAATAGATATTTCCCTCTTCTGTAAACTCCACTTGTTTTCTAAAACTTCTCAAACTATCTGTGGTTTATATTTTAAAATTTCCAATCTGTTGTAACTGATACTTTTTATAACATAGAGTAAGTATGAGTTACTGGGGAAAAGAATCAAAAGCATGCAAAATGCAAACCCCAGTTTTTAAGAAATATTATTATATTATGCAGACATAAAATTATTCTCTTGAGTTGCTGTAAGATATTCTAAATGCTCACTCTCCATTTCTGCATTCACCTTGTCAAGGGCCAGTCACAAACAATGTCCACACTGGGCTGCTCTTCTTGGCATCCCTTGGCATCAGGGATGTTCCCCATCTATGCCCATGCCCCTCCCTTTCCTGCATGGCCAATGTTTCCCCCGCTACTGGCTTTTTCCAACACTTTTCACCAGCCTTTCTCGTCTTGAAAAACATCCCCCCTCAGAAGTATCCCTTCATTCACTATCTCTTTCCTTCACATTCAAGCTTCATAAAATCATCTGCACTCTGGATTCTTAAGGATGTACATCCAGAAACTCCTTAGAAAGTATCGTGTAACCCTGAGAGCACTCAGACCTCGCGAGAACTGGTCTAAACACTCTAGTCTTTCACCTAAGCCCATCATGAATTCTTCCTGCCTTACTCCTTCTTTTTCCTCCTTCACATTTTTTTAATGTGGCCACTTCCTCTCTGCACCCATGATTTCAGAATCTCCTGTATTCTAGTCAGGCTTTGCTGCTGCTGCCCAGGACTCTTTCTAAAACAGAAATGTGATTCATGACACTTTCCTGTCTGCAATCCCTCAGGGACTCCCCGTGGATTTTAAGATAAAGTATAAACTGTCCAGCAGTGTACACAGAGCACTTCATATTTGACCCTCTGCTTACCTCCAAAATCCACTGCAAACCCTCTTCCTACCCCCAACACTCAAATACCCAGGGGGCCCTGTGTTCACTAAAACATTCACAACCATTAACTTCTCCTATTCCAGGGCCTCGCACATGCTCTTCCCTCTTCCTCTAGCTCTTCCTTCTCTCTGAAACGTGTGGCCTTTCTTTCCTCTACGACTCAGTTTTGATGTCACTCTTTCTAATAAGCGCATCCTGCCCAACCTAACACAGGACTATGTGCCCTTCCTCTGGGCGTCCCTATGCCCCATATGTAGGATTTTCACTCTGTACTTAAATGTCCAGGCACTGACCCCCATTTCCTGCTACCTCTCAACTCTTGGAGCCTGGGATCATGTCCTGCTCTCCTCATATTCCAGCATGCAGCACATACTTGGTATATGGCAGGTGTTCCTTAAATGTTTGCTGCGTGAATGCATGTTTATGACCCACAAATGCCACAGAAATGTAGTTTGTCTGATCATCCCTTTGTTTGGTACAAGTTAACCATGTCTTATGAAGAAGGACAAGTGCAAGTTCCTTCTCCTCAGTCCCCAGCACTACCTATGACTCTCATGTTCTCTGAATACCAGTCTACTTCGTACCCATGTGCCTCTGGCGGACTCCGGTATGTTTCCACACTATCGGGAACAGTGCGCCTCATCACAGCACATGGCCAGCAAGTTATTGAACCACATTCTTCCAGACTAATGTTCAGGGTGACTTTCAAATGCCTTTGAAAATTTTTTGTCCTATGTTCAGTTTTAACTTTTATTGCACTTAGTACCATGGATAATAATACAAGAAAGATGTTCTTGAAGGATGCAGAGACAAAACACTCTCCTTGCTTATGTTCTGGAAGAAATAGACAAGTGTTTCACTATCTCTAACAGAAGTGTCTCATGATTCATGCACAAAGTGCATGGAAATGTAGAAGCGAGCTTATTACTGTCATGTAAGTGCCACGTGATCTATAGTGAGTGATTTTGGGGAAAATCACTGCTACAATCTGTTACTTCATGATTGATATATAAAAATAGACATTTCATCCTATTTCTTCTCCCTGCCTACTATTGTTTTATTTTATATAAGATGTATAGTTTAATCCTCTCAAAAGGAAAATATATGAATATAAGTGTTGTAGATGTACATGCACGAAAATCGTACTTCTATAAATCAGTCAAAACAGGTGTTCTAATTATCAGTTGAATTAAGATAGAAGCTGGATTATATTATTTTGTTCATCCCTCATAATAAAAGCTTCATGAGGGCAGGGCTTTATCATTCACATGCGCTGTTACAGCCTCAGCACTTATAAATGCACTAGGATGAAGTAATCAGGAAATAAATATGTGTTCGCTGAGTCAATGAATATATATGTGTATATTGCTAGCTAAGGGCAACTACTTTTCTAATTCAAGTGACTTTTGAATTTGTTTTCTTCGATAGATGGAAATACTGATGAGTACTTTGCTATTAATGAAACATCAGGAGAACTTTCCACCACTCGTGCTTTGGACCGGGAGCAAATCAACAATTTTGCCCTTGTCATCCTGTGCTCTGACCTGGGGGACCCACCAAGGAGCTCCATAGTGCAGCTGCAACTTCGAGTCTTGGATGACAATGACCACAGCCCTTCCTTTCCCACACTTCATTACCAGTCCTCCGTGAGAGAAGATGCTGAAGTGGGCACGGTGGTTCTTGTGCTCACCGCTGTGGACAAGGATGAAGGCCTGAGTGGGCAAATTGTGTACTCTCTGGCAGATGAGGCTTCTGGTGCCTTCACCATTGATCCTGTTGCAGGCACTCTGAGAACGGGCCATATACTCGACCGAGAAGCCAGATCTCAATATACATTCAAGGCTGTGGCCAGAGACTGTAGCATCCAGGGCTCCAGAAGCACCACAGTAATTATAAAAGTATATGTTACTGACGTTAATGACAATGATCCAGTTTGGGAACAGAACCCCTTTGATGTTTTTCTTTCCCCTCAGTCACCTATAAACCAGACGACTGCCATTCTGAGAGCCAATGACCCAGACCTGGGGCCCAATGGAACTGTCATTTTTAGTTTTGCAGAGACCCAGTCCATGTTTTCTATTAACAAATATACAGGAGAGATTCAACTTCAGCAAAACTCATCTTCAGGATATTTTCCAACCTGGCTGCCACTTAAAGTTATGGACCAAGGGGTCCCCACTAGGACAACCACGGGTCTCTTGATCATTCACATGGAAGGAGCGGATGTAAAGATGTCCTTCAGCCACCACCTGTATACAGGGATTGTGACTGAAAATTGTGAGGCAGGTGAGTGTCCCTTTGAGGTTGTTTTTTGTGTGTGTGTTTTGCAGTTACTTTGGCAAAATGCTTAAAACTAAAGATCGATTATACAATAAGAATGTCATTTTAAATTCATTTATAATTTTTTAATGTAGCCAGTACTTGGCATGCTAATTTTCATCCAAAGTATATCAGAAAAATATACTCAAATATAGTAAAACACACATGTGATCATCTTTCCTCATAGCACTAATTGTTCTTCAATAATTTCCACATGACTTATGAGAATTAAAAAACCCACTACACAGATTAATTTAAAATATCCTTCTACACACAAAAAAAAATTATGTAGTTTTAAATTTAAAAAAAAGTCAATTTAGGTAATTATGTCCAACTAAAGAACAGAGAATTGAATCTTCTGATTCTTCTAACCCACCAGAGGGCACACAAAGGGACTCGAGGGTTTTGGGGAGGGGTTTGGCTGCTAAAGGTCTGATGCATGTCATGCATTTGCTTATGCCAATTTTTTGTTTTTGTTTGTCATTTTATCATGATTCAGTTTCACATGATACCTCCATAAACTACTGTTTAGAAGGTAGCCTGCATTTTTCTGAAATTAATTTTTTTCACTTTATAGTGAAAATACATTTTGCACATTGTATACTTCTTCCTATATGAAAAAAGAACACTCAATTTAAGATTGAATATTCAATTAGGGTTGTTCTCAATTGCAGATCATTCTACCCTCTTTTGAATTAAGTGTTACTCAGAAGTCCTGTTATGGATTCCAAACATAATTAAGAGTAAATTGCCACTGTCTTCATTAAATGAAATAATAGTGGCTTCAAAAATAAGTCAGAAATTTCTAATCTATATATGTTCTTATGTGTAATGACACTTCCACATAAGAGTTAAATGTTAAAAAATATGAGATTCTTCTTAGAGCTATATTTCTATTCCTCTTAAGAGACATAAATACTAACCTTATAGCAAAGCCTGATGAAAAGTAAAGTTAACATGTTCTCAATAGTACAGCACGAAATATATTAATCAATCTTGAAATTAGTCTGATAAAATCATACAACAGAGCCCAGCCTTTGTCTGCAGTGTAGATAATACACACTTCTCCCTAAACATCTTTGACACATGGCCTTTCAGTCTCTACTTGAATGTTTCAGTAATTGGGAATTTAGGACAGCGGTTCTTGAACTTGAGTACACAACCAGTGGTCTATGACCCTCCTCTCCCACTACAGATTCTACTTCCTAGTTCTTGCAGGTTCTGCTGAAGTTTGAGGTCCATACACCATTGTTTTTAACAAGCTCTGCAAGTGATTTGTTGCATGTCAAAGTTAGAAAGCCCCTTTATTTGGAAAGTGATTTATGTATTGAACCCAGATCTGCCTCCTTTGTGTCTATCCATAAATCCTACTTCTGCCCTCTAGAGCACTCCACTGCTATACACAATCACTGTTCAGATATTTTATCTTCTTCTTCAACACATTTTTTAGAGAATTAAGTGGCAGGTACTTTTTTCATTGGGATATATCAGTGAGCTAAAATATCACACTGCTCATTCTTGTGAGACTCACACTCTAGCAGATATAGACTGAATATAGTCCAATAGACTATAGCATCATGTCTATTGGATGGTGGTAAGAGCCATTGAATAAAGGAAAACCAGAGCAAGGTTAGAAGAAGAAGGGAATGCTGGGGGGGGCAACAAATTGCAGATAAGATCAGACATCATTGAGCAAGTGACATTTGTGCAAAGACTTGAAGAGAGGAGGTAGCCATTCTTATATTTGGGAAAGAGCATTTCAGAAAAGAAGAATAGCTAGTGGGATCCTATTTGGTTTGTTCAGGGAACAGCAAAGAGGACTGCGTGACTGAAGCAGAGTAAGCAAGGGGGAGAGTAGTGGGAAATAGCAGGACTAAGAGGTCCTCTAAGAGGACTGGAGGACTTCGGATTTTACTTGCAGTAAGTTTCCCTTCTCTAGTTCATTCACATATCCTTCATGTACCCAACCACTGCTAGTGAACATTCACACCCAGTATAAATCTTGAGAGCAATAGACATTACATATGTTATTCCTCAAAAGAATTGGTATGGAAGCCATCATTGTTACTACAGTTTTTTGCATTAGTGAATGAAATTTCTAAATATACCTCTGGCATTTCCTAATTGTTAAGCTATCCTTTCTCAATTCTTCCAGGACCAATTTGCAAAATTAAACCTGAATAAAAGTCAATGCATAAGGCACCCCAAAGAAATTGTTTCACTATGAAATTAAGTTACAGGTTAGTAAGCATGCTAATACTTCTGGTAAAATTCAGAAATGATTTAATAATAACACCAATAAAAACTGCTGTGGAAGGGGAGATTTTCCTTTTGCAGTGTGCCTTCTTTTGTGTCACAGGCTCACTCCGTTGCTAGCAGGAAATGACCCAAATTTTAGCCGGTTTCCCATCATTCCGGCAGCTTCTCATCAAATCTGTACACCTTCCATCTACTGGCAAACATCACAGTTGGGATTAATCAATATGGGTAAGAGTAACATGAGATAAAAAGTTAGGGTAGAGGATGGTGAAGACCAAATTACATTCTTATTTCAGAAGCTCGGCCTCCTGTTTAAGATTCCACCAGAAAAGCTGATGAATAAATGTATGGGAAGCCTTCACCCTGCTATCCTCATCATTGTGTTTTCTTTGACCTTGGACCAGAGTTGTCCTTCTTAGACCTCTTATATTTGGAATTATTGGATAAATTTGTTTTCAACAGAACTTAACACTCTCTATTAAATCTTACACATAAGGAAGGTTAGAAATAACTTCTGGCAATAATACAAGCATATGGTATCCACGAATATCCGGGTAGGTATACAATTCAGGACATCTAAAGCATTAGGTTAGGACCTCACTTTGAAGACTAACTATGACATGTGTGAAGGACGGGAAGTCCAAGTTGAGAGGTAAACCAAAAGCAGGAGCATATAGCAGGGAGAAAAAGGGAGAAAAAAAGGATGCCAGTCAAGAAGGCTGTTGAATCTGATGATACAACTAACTATACCTAGATCCTGGGATCCTGTGAAAAACAACGAAAAGGTGCATAAAATATTGATTGACATTTTCAAGCTGGCCAAAGCTTTGCCTGGAAGTAAATTCATTACAGGCCGCCAGATCATATCCTAGACACCAGAAGGTGATGTGATTTGTGTGTGTGTGTGTGTGTGTGTGTGTGTGTGTGTGTTTGAATTCCAATGGATTTAAAAGAGTGTGAATCCATTGATCATTGTTAGAACGGCCTTGATATAAATTATTTAATATGATTTTATAATTTCCAGAATGATTTCCTGCCCAAATATGCCTGCAATTCTAATTTTATCTTCAAATGAAAAATATATGCCTATTAGAAGCTTAAATTTTCTATGAGTTACTCAAAATCCTATCAGTAGGCACCACTTGACATCCTCAGTGAATTATTTTTTGTATTCTAAATTTTCACCATCCTAAACTGGCTTCAACACTTAGATGTTATTTTAAGAAAATAAAAAGTTAAAACTAATTATACCAATTTACTTATATTTGTTTAACTTTTTTTCTTAGAAAGCCCAGAAGTTTGCGTTTTTATTCACTTTCCATTCACCTGTTAACAACATTCAACTTAAAACATCAATTGCTTAAAACAATATATAGTTCAGCAAAGAGTTTCCATTTTGAAAGCAACCTTTTGGTAGGTAAGATCCCTCTGAGAGCCAGTCATGAAATGTTCACTTAGTCATAGAAAGAGTCCTTTTCGGGGACACCCGCTGGGTACAAGGGAGGCTGGCCATACAACAGTGGGATGAGACAAGTTGACGTCCGAGTGGTTCCACACTCTTTCTGCTTCCCACCGCTCCTCTTCAGCCCGGGCGAGAGGGAATCCAACTGCTCTGAATCTTTCCGAAGTGAACAATAAACCACTTGGCTGTCCACGATGTTGCAATCCACTAAAACAGTTAAAATGAGCCTTCTAGAAGTCAGCTTTTATTCTGTTTTACTGCCAGTGTTTTGTTGTCCTGAAGGTGACGAATCGGCAACCATAGTCCCCAGTGTAGACACTTCACAACTTCATGCATTTCTTTGAATTAGCATGAGGGGAAAAATTGAAATGATGAATTGTATCAAAGTTAATACCCAGATTAAAAGTTAATACTCAGACTTTAAGACTAAAGAGTTATAAAAGACTTGAAATAAAATTAAAACATGATGATCCTTGGAGGCATTCTAACTAGTAAAATATGTTTAATATTATATCATAAATAAATCAGATCTTAATATTTAGGAGGAAATCTTCCGACCCTTTGGCAATTGGTTCAGTAATTTCTGGATCCTACATTTGGAAAGGCTGGCCCATGTATACGGAATATGGGAACTGTGACACAGGGGTGTCCAACCCATGGCCCGTGGGCCGCATGTGCCTCAGGATGGCTGTGAATGCCACCCGACACAAAATCGTAAATTTACTTAAAACATTATGAGATTTTTATGTGATTACATGTCACAAAGTATTTAATGTGTGGCCCAGGACAGGTCTTCTTCTTCCAGTGTGGCCCAGAGGTGCCAAAAGGTGGGCCACCTCTGCCTCAGTGTGACGGCAGTTAGGGTAGCCGCTCTTGCTCATGATGGAGATGATAAACACTTCCCAGAAACACTGTAAGGATCAAATGAGGTCATCCCAGTGTGGTAATCAATGCTTTTCTTACTATTTTGTTATCTTCCTTCTATCCTAAGTCGTTAGTTAAATGCTATTAAATTATCTGGGTACAAATCCTCACCAGAGCAACCCATTATGACTAAACAATTATAAAGCAACAGTGAACTACTTGCAGTATTGAAAACCCTGTGATACCATTTTGTTTCATTTTGTCTCCAAAGCAGATAACAGTTGTACTTTCCAAGGTGCCAGAGTTCCCATAACTATGGAAGTGGTGTCTCTGTGTCATCCATCCACTACTTTGGAACATAATTTGTATGGTAATGAAAGAAGGAAGGAAACATTATCTGTTGTTCCTACTTCATTATTTAAAGCTGGTCTCATATTTGGAATGAAATTCATTGGAATGAGTTCCATCTAACTAGCCATTTACAAGGACACTGAATTTCGTTACCTTGCATCTTAGGAGCTATCTCCTAAGATAGCTCTGGAGGAGATAGAAGGAGAACGGCAGGCTTTAGGCTAGGTCAAGTTTTCTCAGGAGACAAGCACCTCACAAGGCAGTGTTTATCTTTGTGAATTAACCCCAGTCCCACATCTGGACTTTGGCCCTATTGGCTCAAGACCTCATTCTATTAACAAAACCGGGGGTTCTTTCCCCAGGCCTGGGGCTTACTACCAATATGAAGGAGACATATAGAAATCAGAACTCAAGTGCTTTTATTCATATTTTAAAAAATGACTGTCATGTACATGATAGCCGCCATGTCAGGATGACCAGCTCTTTCTTCTTTAAGAAAAAAGATTCAGGAATGCAAACTGTAGTCAGAAATTGCTTGCTAATTCTGACAGTTCCAGCAGGCTGTGATTCCTGTAGTAAACGTCATCGACCTGTGTTACTCTTTGCTCAGAAAGGGCTCACACCATGCTGCCTGGTGAGATTTTGTGATTTCGCCACAGCCATCTGGATTTGCATGGTTCATCAGTTTCCTTCTAAGTCACATTTTTTTTTCTGTGTCTTAACAGCTTAGTCAAGGCTTATGCCCTGGGAGTGATTGTTTCTTTATGGTGATTTTGCATAACTGATTTTCTGAACTATTACATTTTCTTTGTAGTATAATAAGATTAATATATTTTTAGAGACTTAATTTTTCCAGAGAAGTTCGGGTTCACAGCAAAGTTGAGAGAAAAATACAGGGATTTCCTATATATCCCTCATTATCAACACCCTGCACAAGAGTGGTGCATTTGTTACAATTGATGAACCTACACTGACATCACCATCACCCAAGGTCCACAGTTTACATTAGGTTTCACCCTTGGTTTTAGACAAATGTATCATGACATGGATCCATCACTATGGTGTCACACAGAGTAGTTTCACTGCCCTAAAAATCCTCCTTGCTCTGCCTGTTCATCCTTCCACTACCTCAGCTCCAAACTCTGGAAACCGCTGATCATTTTGTACTGTCTCCATGGTTGTGCATTTTCCAGCATATCAGATAGTGGGATTCATACTGTATGCAATTTTTTCATATGGGCTTCTTTCACTTCATAATATGCATTTAAGGTTTCCCCATGTCTGGCTTGTTCATGGCTTGATAGCACTGAATAATGTTTCACTGCCCAGATATAGCACAGTTTATTTATCCGTTCCTCTCCCGAAGGACATCTTGGCTAGTTCTAAGTTTGGGCAATTATGAATAGAGCTACTATAAAAAATCACTACTATGAAACATATCCATGTACAGGTTTTTGTGTAGACATAAGTTTTCAACTCCTTTGGGTAAATGCCAAAGAGAGCGATTGCTGGCTCTCGTGGTAAGAGTACGTTTAGTTTTCTGAAGAAACTGCCAAACTGTCTTCCAAAGTGGCTGTCCCATTTTGCATTCCTACCACAGTGAAGGACAGTTCCTCTTGCTCCACACCCTTGTCAGAATTTGTGTTGTCAGTGTTCTGCACGTTGGCCATTCCAATAAGTGTGCATTCAGTAATATTTCATTGTTGTTTTAATTTACACTTCCTTGATGACATATGATGTGGAGGATCTTTTCATATGCTGATTTGCCTTTTGTATATCTTCTTGATGAGGTATTGTTTTTAGGTCTTTGCCCATTTTTAAATTAGTGTGTTTTCTTGTTGAATGTTAAGAGTTCTTTTGTGTATTTTAGATAATAGTCCTTTTTCTTTTTCAACTATTCTCTCACAGTCTGTGGCTTGTCTTCTCATCCTCTTGACACTGTCTTTCTCAGAGCAAAAGTTTTAAATTTTAATGAAATACAGCTTATCGATTATTTTTGTCATGGATTGTGCCTTTCACATCATACCTAAAAAAAAAGCATCACCAAACCCAAGGTTATCTAGGCTTTCTCCTATGTTATCTTATAGGAGTTTTGTAGTGTTTTGTTTTGCATTTAGACTTATGATCCATTTTGAGTTAATTTTTGTGAAAGGTGTAGAGTCAGTATCTAGATTCATTGTTTTAGTTGTGAATACTCAGATTTTCCAGCACCATTTGTCAAAAAGACTATCTCTGCCTCATTGTATTGCCTTTGCTCTTTTGTCAAAGACCAGTTGACTCTTTATGTGAGTCTGTTTCTGGGCCCTCTCTTCAGTTCCACTGGTCTATTTGTCTGTTCTTTTCCCAATGGCCCTGTCTTGGTCACTGTAGCTGTATAGTAAGTCTTGAAGTTGTGTAGTGTCAGCCCTCCAACTTTGTTCTCCTCCTTAGGGTTTATATTTTTGAACTATATTTCCACCCTTTTCTCTATTGTCTCTAGATAAGTCCTTCCATCTATTCTGCAAAGGCATCTGCTTGTTTTGTATAGCATGAGGATAATTACATCAAAAAGGTAAAGAAGAAATGTTGTGCCTTTGACAAACAAAATAGGTGTTCCTACTATAAACAAAGATCGTTCATAAGGAAGTCTGCCGCGTGGAAAGAAAGGAAAACCCATCTCTTCTAGTTGCTGGGGAGTGTGGGTAGGACAAGGGAGAAAAGGTACAGGAAACAAATAGTCAGCAGGTGCATCCTAGCCCCACCCTTTCCTGAAGCTGTAATCCTGGAGGCAGCCACTGAGACAGACGAGGGAAAAGCTAACAGCAGAGGATGCCTTGCAACTCTGGCAGGACACAGCTTCTTATGCTATTAGAGGACAAGCGACAGCAGAGTAAAATGGGCAAATGTTTAGGTAAAGAGAAGGCACGAGTGAGTGCCCCATCCCTGTTTGGCTCTCAAAAGGCCTAGAAGACATCCCTTGGTCCCAGCATTCCCACTGTGGACGCAGGTGAACACAGAGTACAGCCCAGCCAGCCTGCCAGGGGGACCCCTGTTGTAATGGATGAGATGAGCCCATCCCAAATCTGTGCCGTGGACAGCCTGAATGCAGGGTTGGATGACCCTGCAGAGGGTCTGCAGTCTCAAAAAATAGCTGCGGTAGGGCCAGGTGAGCAGGGCAGGGTTCTGAGGATGAACATGTTGACATGACTGAGCAGACTCCTTTCCTAGAGACGAATCTAAGAGCCAGTGGACAGCACACAAAGATCCCCTGTCATCACTGCAAGTCCCCAGCCCACCCATTCACCCATGTCATCTTACAAAAGAGCAGCACAAGAGGGAGGGAATCTTGAAGACAGAATGTGTTCTCAAAAAACACTAAGTCATCAAAAAGTTCTGTTTAATGGGAAGAGACTGGGATGACCTTAAAGAGTATGTTTAAGATGGTCAGTTTTTTTACTATTGTTTATCAGGGTGGAGTTCACAAGAAATATTAGATCAATCATGAAAATTTTTCTAAAAATTATTCGCACATCTTAAATTGCTCTGCACAAAACTGTAACTCTGCTTCCTTCATTTTTAACTCTTAAAGATACTCATATCTCTGTTCTTGAGATGTCCTCCATTTTTCTATCCTTCCCTATCATACTTCCTATTAATGTTAACTGTATACTCAATACTGCATGCTCAATATTCAATTTTTGAAAGATACAGGATACAAGTGGTCTGTTTTGTAAAAGGCCTTGAACATCTATTTCATCTCTTCTCTAACAAGACAGTTATGAATTAAATGAGCACTTACTAATCTCTAAGGCACTTTGCTGACATAATTATCAATGGTTGTAAATGGAAGAAGTGGAGATGAACGTGAGCCAGACAGAACTGGGAGAAGCTCCCTGCTGTGGATGGCAGAAGCAGAAAAAGCTAGCTCCTACTAGGTGTTCACCAAACACTTGTTGAAATCATTTCACCATTTAACCATTATACTTTGACAACAAAAGTGATATGCCCAAACGAGAATACAACCGGGCACAAAAATGGTGGGGCACGTACTGAGTTCCAGGCAGGGGAAATAGCTACACAGAGGTGCAGCTAGCCTTTACATTAGCAAACAAGGAACCAAGCAAATTTTATTTTGTAGAAGGTTACTTTGGAGGCCTTGTGAAAGGTGGCCAAAGGGGAGCAAGATGAGTGCAAAGGGGCCTCTGGTAATGCATGAGATAAGTGACCAGGGCCCACATAAAGCCCTGGCAGTGGGCCAAGATGGGTGGGAGTCAGTCGTTGTTGTTAATGTGGTGTCTCTATCAGTGATGAGTTCTAAGACTTTTTTCTATTCAGCCATCTTGCTAATGTCACTCCCAACTTTTTTTCTTAAATGATTGAACTAAGTTTAGCACTTCAGTGGCTGGACATTTAAGAGCTCATAGATAATTTAAAATCATCCAAATGTTTGAAAATCTGTTTTCCTCAAGTCAATCATCAATTTAAAAAAAATGCTTGCATTGCTTAGAAATGCCAAAAACAAAACTCTATAATTATTTACTCATGGACAACTCATAGTAAAATATTTTCATAATATTTTACCTAAATATTTCCATGTCTGTGATTTCTTCATCACAGAGCATTAATATTTAGAGAATTCTGCTTTTTTAAAAAATTATTTCATTGTTGTTCAATTACAGTTGTCTGTGTTTACCCCCCACCATTCACCCCCACCCCAGCCATCCCTCCTCCCTCCCCTGCTTCCACCTCCCTTGGTTTTGTCCGTGTGTCCTTTACAGTTGTTTCTGAAAACCCTTCCCCCTTTCCCCCACTATCCCCTCCCACCTCCCCTCTGGTTACTGTCAGATTGCTCTTAATTTCAATGTCTCTGGTTATATTTCTGTGTTTAAGTGGATAGTTCACTGCTGCTATAGGTGGCATTGGTTTTTAAAGTATGTTTTTGTGAAGAAGGAAAAAATCCCAAGGACATTACATATATCATACTTTTTGATGCAATGTTAGACATGAAGTGAAATTCTTAAAAGCTTGAAAGTATAAAAAATAAATTCTCCTTTATGTTTCACTTACATTATAGGAATTGAAGGTACAGTGTTGGTGTTATGTTTTACCATTTCTACCTTGATGTGAATTGAGAAGTAATTGTAAGTTTCATCTAGATGCCCAGAGACAAACTTTTATTTAAAATGTGCATAGTAAGCCAAGACCCAGAAGGATTCAAGGCCCTTTACTTATTTCCTGTTTGTCAGCCTGCCTCAGATTTAAACTTTGTCAGACGAAGAAAGTATATAAATATTTGTAGCTCTTGGCTGACTTTAGCATCCATTTTGAAGTATTTTCATTGAATGAAACTGCTTTTGCACTACAAATTCACTGATATTATGAACATTTAATGTGCAATAAAACTAGGCTTGTTCCTTTTGTGGACGTGGCCGTATGCAGTTCTTATTTGCAGCTCTGTTCCTCTACATGTGAGTGATCACCACGTTTTCTTTCATAACTGGGCATGTAATAAGCATCCTAACCCCCGAGAAAAAGGCCGTCAGCAAGATTGTACATCTTGCCTGCGTAGCTGCTTTTCTTCTTTCTGCCATTCTTAAGAATATATGACAAGCCACTTGAAATAGAATTTCCTGTGCTTCAAACACGAATTGTATCAGGAAGCACAGCCCTGCGGCTGAGCACTGAAGACAGAGCATAGAGCCCTACTGTGAAGAGCGCTCCTACCCGAAATGTAAGACGTTTTGAGATTCACAATACATCTTCTGAAAAGCAAGAAAATAAGGCTCTGATTATAACGGACGTGTGTGGTAACTGGATTCCACCATGACTGGTTAAAAGACTCTGTCACTAAATGATGTCCTAACTGCCTTCAAAAGAGCAACGCTTTGGAAACCCAATAAGCGATGTGTAAACTTGGTCACAGTTTATGTTAAGCATAATGTTTTTAAAGAGAATGATAAATCACATTTTGGTTCCATTCTTTCCCCATAGCAAATTCTGATTATGCCTTTTTCACCGAACTTTCAGTTCTGCAGACAATCTCACATCCTTGTTTCCTTTAGTATCTACAGCACTCACTGGGTGTTTCTTTGGGCATTAAGTATTGAAAAGGCTCCTGGGAAAAATACTGTCTGTTCCAGGGTTTCCTTTCTCTCTTCTTTTTAATGAAACACTTTGAGTATCTAGAAAAAAAAAAGACAGACCCATTGGGCTTAGTTTAGGGATCGTTGTTACCATGACCCCCGGCAGGAGGGGTTTAGAGCCTGTTCCCCGAGGCCTGCACAGTAGGACGCAATGAGGATGCGCAGCAGCGGTCTTCAGTAGGTGCTGTTTCTTAACTGCTGCAATTCCCATGACCAGACGTGATGTCATAGCATTGAGTAGTTTCAAAAGATGCTGGTGGTTCAGAAGGGACCTGTAGGCAGAGAGGCATCTTTCTAACCTCTCAGGCTAGGACACTTCAGTGACCACCTCCCTCCCTCACATCTTCTCTTTCCTCTCCAACACCTCCATTTCCCCACACTTACTAAACATTGACGGTGCACAAAGGACAAGCTTTCGACACATAGAACAGCATGATTCATTCTCAAAGTATGCTAAACAAAAGGAGACAGCCACTGTTGATTTGCAAAACTAACCTAGAGTGAGAGAGTGTCGAGCAGGAATTACCGGGGGCCCGAGTGGAGAAAATTGGCTCTAAAAGAGCATGAGGGAACTTGTGGAGTGGCGGACATATTCCAACCTTGATCATGATGTGGTGACCCAGGTGTGCAGGCAAACAGTTCAAATAGCATAGAACTGTTTGCTTAAAATGTGTGTGCATTGTATATAAAGCTTAACTTAATAAAGTTTATTATATTAAAAAATTTTTTGAAAACAGGAGAGGTAGTCATAGGAAGGAGACAAATGGGCAACCAGGGCAGGAAGCAAAGCAAAGGCGAGCAGCAAAGGGCAGAGGCCATTACAAATGAAGACAGCAAAGTGCTAACTTGGGGCCGGATGGATTCCCAGGGACCCTTCTAGGGAAGTGCCAGTTCTGATCGCACCAGTCACCATCAGCACTTGCTGTTTCTTTTTCCATGCTGGTAACCAGTCTGTTCCCTATGACCTGAAAGGATTGTCTTCTTTCCTTGTAATTCCAACGCCTGACTCAATTTCTGTTTTTTTTTTCCTTCAACTTCTCTTGACTACTTCTGTAGTACCTTAACAGTCCTTGAATGAACTGATATAATGCAATTAATAACTCAGTTACCCTCTACTTGGGTTGCTTTTACCTGCAACCATACTGGAAACTGGTTGAGGGAAGATTTTTAATATTTATATTTCTATTACCTCCTTTCCCACATTCCATTTACTGTTCAATGAAGTGTGTCAAAATATGTCTGTACTCTCTTCCATTCTTTTCATTTCTCCTCCCACAATCGTAGTTTATTGTCTCTTGCTTGGACTATTGCAGTGTTACCTTAATTGGCCTCTCTGCTCTATTCTTACCCCTCTTTGTCTTCTACACAGCATTCAGAACAGTATCTTTTAAAAGTAAATGCCCTGGCTGGTGTGGCTCAGTGGATTGAGCACTGACCTGCAAAATGAAAGGTTGCTGGTTCAATTCCCAGTCATGGCACATGCCTGGGTTGCAGGCCAGGCCCTCAGTAGGGGGCATGTGGAGGTAACGGATCAATGTATCTCTCACACACTGATCTTTTTCTTCCTCTCCTCCCTCCTTTCCCCTCTTTCTAAAAGTGAATTAAAAAATCTTTAAAAAAAGAAAAAGTAAATCCTATTCCTTTACTCCATTCCTTAAAGTGCTCCCATGACTTCCCACTGCACTTAGAATAAAATGCGATCCCTGCCTAACTAGAGGCTACCTTTGCCTTCCACCTCTTCCATTCCTCCTCTTCACTGTTTCTCCAAACCCCACCCTCTCCCAGCCCAGGGATTTAGAAGTTGCTGTTCTTCTCCTAGAATCCTTTTCTTCCTGCTCTTTTGATGGTTTCCTATGCTTCAGGGGTCAACTGAAGATCATTCCTCTGAGACCTCTCCAAAGGAATCTCTGCCTCCTGGCAACCAAAGTGTTTTCTGTCACATAACCTTGTTTATTTCTTTCCAAGGAACTTAGCCGATACAAAATCAAACTTGATTGTGTATTTATTTAAGGCTGTTACCTGTGTCCCCCCATCAACTACTAACCAGCACAGGGATAGAATCTCTTCTATCTTGTTTGTCGCTGTCTCCCCAGAAACTGGCATGGGACCAGCTTGTTGAAGGGACTCAACAAGTAACCACAGGACGAGAGAACATGTGAAAATGTAGGCGGCAAATAATAAGTGCCTGGTGTTCGCTCTTATTTCCCCCTGAAATTTTCTGTTTCTAAAACATTTTTTCTACTTCATTTTCACAGGTACTTCTGTTGTGACTTTAAAAGCTTTTGCTCCCAACTCAATTCGAGATAGCATTAAATATTCCATTTTTAGTGGAAATGAAGATGGAGTTTTTTCCCTGTGCCCCAATTCAGGTAAGTTTTCTCTACCCAGTGGCAATTTTACATCCTGCTGCATTAATGTTATTAATAAGAAATACTTCTCCAAAGGAAGCTCAAAATTGGAAAGAGACAAATTGTTACAGGTAAATAATTTAAAAGTTAAACAAGGAAGTTTTTATGGTAGCAGATGGGAAATTGTGGGAAATCAAGAACTATTTGTGTACATGTTCTTGCTAAGAATTCTATTCTTCACATTTCCAAACTAGATAGCTCCTATTCTGCTTCTCTAACTTTAAAGGTAAATTGGTTCCTACTTAAAATTCACCCATCTACTTGGGAGAACTGGAGCTACAGTACGGAGATCATTAATATTGACATTGAATTGAAAATAAGCACGCATGTCTAGTCTTTTCGTCAGATCCCTCCAGTCCGCCACTGAATGTCAACAATGCAATGAGAAAGGACAGCTGGAAAGGTTTCTATGCAGTGGTAAAGAAATTACTTCCACATACAGCATGTATTAAATTTAGCTTTAACAAGACCATTATTGTGTTTTAAATGAATACCAATTGATTATTTGAAACATATTTTTTTGACTAACAACTATGTAGTAGATACGTATCTACAGCTTCATTGTCAACCCTCAGGAAGAATGTTTTTAATAATTTCTATATTACCATAGAACTGCCTTATTTAATCTGTACCGCATGCACATGGGAAGAATTGAGAGGGGGTAATTTCTTAAGCAAATGCCTCCTTGTCTAGAGTAGTGCTATGACTTTTTAATCCGCACAGCCCTTGGTCAGGAGCTTTCTGAAGTGGCCTGCCAGGAGTCTTCATCTCTTCCTCTCATCATTTGGTTAAAGAGTGGTATGGGAAGCCTGTTGGCAAGAGGGCCATCACAAGCATCACTGACCTTAAGTATCCAGCAGTCTAGGTGCCTGAGACTAAGGAGCTAAGACTAGAACCTGGAGGAAGAAGGAGAGCAGAGCTTGCATATTTTCCCAGGCTACCCAAATCTTTCTGCTCTCTCCCTCCTGGCATGGCCCACAGTTGGCCTTGTCTTTTTTCTAGAGTATTTCATTAAAATGCAGATAAAATACCCACAGAAAACTATTTTTTTCAATTTAAGTAGTCATTGATTAATGTTGAAATCTATTTCAAAATTTCACTGTGCAATAGCTATAAGATGATATGTTAAGACATACAAAACTGTGTAATAGGCAATAGTCAAATAAAAACCTGTCTATCTGCGCCCATCTTCAGAGATGAGACATTAGTACTAGAGCCTCAAAATATCCCAGGCAGCCCTCTTACACCTCTCTTCTTTCTCTCCAGAGGAAATCAGCAGTCAGTGATCTGAACCTGGTCTGATATTGCCTTCATTTTTTCTTTATAATTTTCCCACTGTGTTTGAATCCTTAAACAATATGTTACTTAGTTTTACCTTGATTGCAACCACAGAATTGAAGCATGCCCAGTGTGCTCCACTGTGACTTGATTCTTGGCTCAGCATTTCTACTCTGATTTATAGTGCATAAACCCCGTTGTACACGTGTGAGAGGAACCGCAAAGACTGACATGTACCTGCTGCCAAGGTTCTAAATAGAACACGACCATTGTCATCAGCACTCCCTTGGTGCCTCTCTCTAGCGACATCCTTCCCCTCCGGTGCTTCAGGCTGACCAGCGTCCTGCTTCAGGAGGAATCATTTCCTGTGACTTACAGTAAATGCATTCCTACATATAACACTTGAATTTTGCTTTTTTTCTAAATTTTCTGTAAGTGGATTCATATTCTTGTATTCTGTAGGATTAGAATTTTTAATTTAAAGTTAGAGTCGTTCATGTTCATGTGTAGTTGGGGTCCTTTCATTTTCACTTCTTTCTGATGTTCTGCTGTAAGTCTGTATCACAACTTATTTATTCATTCTGCTATTGATGGGCAGTGAGGTTTTCCTGTCTGGGGGTATAATGACGAGTCCTGTTAGGAACACCTGATGCACAGGTAAGGAGTTCTTTAGGCCCCAGAGTCTATGCTGGGCATATGCCTCGGAGGATGAATTCTTCAGCTATGTAGATAGTGCAAGATCGTTCTGTGAAGTGATTTGTCCCACTTTATATTCCATTGGCATTGAGTGACAGCTGTCAAGCTTGTTCATGTCCTACTTTCTGTCGCCAACCTGGTGGGTGTGAAATGGTATCTAACTGTGCTTTTTATTTGCGTTTCCCCTATTACTAAAGAATTTGAGCCATTTTTTATAGTTTATTGAGCATTTCTGTTTTCTCCTTGGTGAACTTCATATTGATATATTTTGCCTAGCTTTCTACTGGGTTGTTTGTGTTCTCTTTCTGAAGCGTATGGATTTTAAATATATTTTGTTAGTATTTTCCCTTGTTTTTTGATGCAAACATCTTTTACTGTTTGTGACTTATCTTTCACTGTCTTCATGGCATGTTATGATTTTACTGAGTAAGACTTAATCAGTGACTTTGTAAGTTGTTTAAGAAACTCTTCCTTTCCATGAACTCATAAAAATATCCTCACATTGTCTTTTTAAATTTTATAGCTTTCCTGTAACTAGGAAAAGGTCATCTTCAATAAGCTTTATTAAAGCTTATTTATATCTTTTTAAAATATATTTTATTGATTATGCTGTTACAGTTGTCCTTTAAGATATCTAGAGTTGAGTTAGGGATAATGTTTTTTTCTTTTCTTTCTTTCATTTTTTTTTTCAATGAGATTACCAATTGTTCTAAATGGCATTAACCTCCTCCTATGATCTGCAGGTTTACCATTGTCACAGATCAGGTTTCCATGACTTTTTTCCTGGGCTGTCACTCTTTTTCATTCATTTCTTGTGTATCCACACACTGACCCCACACTCCATTGCATTGGCTTTATAATAAGTCTTCATATCAGGGACACTGCCACCTCCCCCCAATATTCACCCCATATTCATATTTTTCTTCATGAGTATATTAGCTGTTATTGACCCTTTGCTCTAATATAAAGGATAGATTTCACTTGGGAAATTATACACACACACCCACTGGGATTTTTTTCCCAAGGAAAGGAGGTTTATTCATAAGTTTTGGGGTGATGTACAGCTGTCTATATCTTCATGCCTATAGCCCACATAGCCATGGCATGCACACTTGATTTCAGGTGAATCCTCACCCAAATTAACAAATAAAATGTCAAAACAAATCAGGTGACTGAAGAACTGAAGTAACTTCATCATCAGGCCACAAGGTCCTTTCAAATCTCAGAAAGCCCTGCATAGCTGTGCACCGTAGATAATCATCATTTACTAAAAGTTTCCTTTTTTTAATTTACTTGTCTCCTTTTTAATTGTGGTGAGAACATTGAACATGAGATCTACCCGCTCACATTTTTAAGTGTGCAGCACAGTCTGGTTAATGTTGGGTGCAGCGTTGTGCAGCCAGTCTCTGGAACTGACTCATCCCCCATAACTGAGAGATCACACCCATCGGACAACAACACCCCATTTCATGGAGCCACCTTGCTGCTTCCTGCGTCAGTGAGCTTGCCTACTTTAGACGCCCCACGGAAGTGGAATCATGCAATGCTCATCTTTCCGTGACTGGCTGATTTCACTTCACATAATGTCCTCAAGGTTTATTCATGCTGGCCCACATGACAGGACTTGCTTCTTTGTTAACACTGAATAATATGCTCTTACAAGTGTACACCACATTTTCGTTATTCTTCATTCATTGGTGGACATTTAGGTTGTTGGGATTTGCCTTTAAATTGTATTAATACAAATTTCAGTTTGGGGAAAACTTATATCTTTACAGTATTGTCTTTGAAACCAGGGATAATATAGAAAATCACACCAATATTTTCTTCAATATATTTTAATGAAGTTTTCATCTTTTTCTGTAGCAGGCTTGCATATTTTTTGTTATATTTAGTCTAAATACTTTATACTTTAGCTTGCTAAAGTAAATGGAAAATGCTTTTTCTAAAGTGCTGGTGTACATACTTGAAATTGGTTTCATATTTTATTTTATTTTTTTAAATTTTATTTTAATTGTTATTCAAGTACAGTTTTTTGTCTTCTACTCCCATCCCACTCCACCCCACCCAGTGCTCCCCACCTCCCTCCCATTTCCACCCCCCTTAGCTTTTGTCCATGTGTCCTCTATACTTGTTCCTATAACCCCTTCCCTTTTCCTCCTGAAATTCCCTCCCCTCTCCCCTCTGGTCACTGTCAGCCTGTTTTCTATTTCAATGTCTTTGGTTATATTTTGCTTGCTCATTTGTTTTGTTGCTTAGGTTCCTGTTAAAGGTGAGATCATATGGTATTTGTCTTTTACCGCCGGGCTTATTTCACTTAGCGTAATGCTTTCCAGTTCCATCCATGCTGTTGCATATAGGGTAGGAGCTCCTTCTTTCTTTCTGCCACATAGAATTCCGTTGTGTATATGTACCATCGTTTTTTGATCCATTCATTTACTGATGGGCATCTAGGTTGCTTCCAACACTTGGCTATTATAAATTGTGCTGCTATGAACATTGGGGTGCATAGGTTCTTTTGGAATGGTGTTTCAGGGTTCTTGGGATATAATCCTAGCAGTGCAATTGCTTGGTCAAAAGGCAGTTCTATTTTTAGTTTTCATAGAAAATTCCATTCTGTTTTTATAGTGGTTGTACCAGTCTGCACTCCCACCAACAGTGAACTAGGGTCCCCCTTTCTCCACAGCCTCTCCAACACTTGTTGTTTGTTGCTTTGTTCATGATGGCCATTCTGACCAGTGTAAAGTGGTATCTCATTGTGGTTTTAATTTGCATTTCTCTGATGGCTAGCGATATTGAGCATCTTTTCATGTGTCTCTAAATCCTCTGTATGTCCTCCTTGGAGAAATGCCTGTCCAAGTCCTTTGCCCACTTTTTAATTGGGTTGCTTGTCTTCTTGGAGTGGAGTCGTGTAAGTTCTTGGTATATTTTGGAGATTAAACCCTTGTCTGAGGTATCATTGTCGAATATGTTTTCCCATACAGTTGGTTCTCTTTTTATTTTAATGCTGTTTTCTTTAGCTGTGCAGAAGCTTTTTATTTTGATGAGATCCCATTTGTTTATTCTTTCCTTTATATCCCTTGCTCTGGGGGACATATCAGTAAAAATGTTGCTGTGTGAAATATCTGAGATTTTCCTGCCTATGTTCTCCTCTAGGATTTTAATAGTGTCACGGCTTATATTTAAGCTTTTTATCCATCTTGAATTTATTTTTGTGTATGGTGTAAGTTGGTGCTCAAGTTTCATTTTTTTGCACATAGCTGTCCAGTTCTCCCAACACCATTTGTTGAAGAGACTATTTTTACTCCATTTTATGGTGTTGCCCCCTTTGTCGAATATTAACTGACTGTAGAGACTTGGATTTATTTCTGGGCTCTCTGTTCTGTTCCATTGGTCTATGTGCCTGTTTTTATGCACTTTCACATTTTAATTTTGTGCCTAGTAAACTTGTAAACTTATTACTTGAGATATGTTTCTGTATAGTCAATATATACAATCATTGTCTGAAAATGATTATTTCCCCCTGAGGCTGTTGAAAGTTATATAGCTATTTCTCTCTTTTAATGGCTAGCCTAGCTATTGTAATATGTATAATTGAAGTCTAACATTAATCAATATCTTGCTCCTGAATGATACAAGAAATTTGAAATTCTTTAGCTCCAAATACCTCTTTTTTAATTTACAGGCTTTTATTGACCACTATTTTAGCTCTTTCAAATTAGGCATTAATAATATTTTAAATAGACTCATCTGCTTCTTTGTCACTCTCTTTGCTAACTGTTCTTTCTTATATCTCAGACTTTTCTCTAGTATCATTTCCTTTCTACCTGAAACACATCCTTTAGTGAGGGTCTAGTATAGTAAACTTTCTCAGATTTTGATCATCTAAAAATGACTTTATATAATCTTTGTTTTTAAAAGATATTTTTTTTCTGGGCCTAGAATTCTAGGTTCACAGCTAATTTCATCATTTTAAAGATATTATCCTACTGTCTTCTAGTTTCTGATTGTTGCATTAACAAGTAAGCTTTTGATATAAATATGATTTATTTGTATTCTTTGGAGCCACGGTTGGTCAAACATTGGGCAGTATCACTCTCTACTGCATTTCCTTTATATATTTTTCATCTCTGTCTCTTTTCAGTTTAGGGAACTGCTATATTTTTTACATCCAGGAGTTCTTTTGTGTTCTTTTTCAAGTCTTCTTGGTCTTTCAGAAACGTAATCTGTTATTTCTTATTCATGTTTCTGAGCTTCTTTTATATATGTGAACATATATAATAATGACATATTCTGTGGCTAATAACTCCAGTATCTTAAGCATCTGAGGATGTATTTTGCTGTCTGTGGATTTGCTGGCTCTCGTTCATGATGCCTTTTTTCTCTGCATCTTTTGTGCTTAACTACGAACTGCTCATTGTCCTTGAAATGTTTTTGTTTTGTTTTGTGTGTGAGGATCTTCAAAGCCTGGGTTGACTCTCTTCCCTGTAGAGAGGATTTGCTTTCCCGTCTGCAAATCACCTGGACACATCATCAAGCAATACGTAGCTTAAATCTAATTATTGAGGGTTTTTAAAAATATGTAGCTATGATAGTTTGGTTACCATACATTCAGGCTTAAGCTAATGAATTATTGGCAGACACTTTCTTTTCCCCCTGCCAGTCAACACCAAGGTCAAGAAGAGCAAGATTCTATGCATCCATTTTTAATTTCTTTTTAAATATTGATCACTCATTTGGTGCATTTGGAGCCTTCGAGTTCATAGATTTATTGCAATTTTCCTATCAGACCCTTCGCCTTTTGTGGGTTCGGCCTTCTTTCCTTGTTTCTCCACACCCTGTGCAGCTGTCAAAGGTGAATCTCAACGGAGGAGGTTGTGTCAGAAATCCTTTGAACAAAAATAGGATTTCAGTGCTCACTTATCTTCCCAGATTACTTTTCATTTATTTTTTTGTCCTCTGAGGATTCTCTACTACTGTATCAACTCAATAATGCATTTCAGCACACACACACAATTCACTAAGCATTTCAGTTGTTTTTGTCATGAAGATAATTTCAATATTACTTTATCATATTGCAGTCATAAAACACTTTTACAGATCACTAAGTATGACATCACATTTATATTTTATGCCACTTCTGCCCAATCATTAAACTTCTATCTAAATATTTTATGAATATATGTTCTTTAAACTATATACCAGTTAAAATAGAAAATTAGTATGTATGACTAATCAATGGGGTTTAAGTTGTGGTCACTTTTCTTAGTGGTAAAAAATGGGAGAAAGCCATTTTATCAGTTATTGGTTGAATAAGTTATGATTAGATGGATTTCTGATGGGCCCGTGTTTTCTGTCCATCTGTGCCAGAGTCTGCTCTGTGTTCCATAGACATAAACCAAAAGTTTACTTTTTTATCCAAACATCCTGTCACTTTAGCTTAAAGATATCTACTATTCACTATCTAAGCCAGCATGAATTTTAGAGTTTGACTCACCTCGTGTATGTCAATAACAGATGGTAGTATTCGTTTCATTATTTGGCCGATTGACATGAAACAAAAATGATCAAACTTTCGATGTCTCAAGGATATCGCTTTAACAGGAGAGAGTTTACAGGCTTTGGGATAACATAAATATTTATCGCACTCTGCTCTAGCTGTGTGTACAGGGTGCATGTGCACATTTGTAACAGACTGAAAAAACCTGAGCATGCTATCAAACGTTTAGCATTTGAAAACTCTTAACCTCATTTTGATGTGTATTTCATAACTTGGACAAAAGCAATATGTGTACATGCATCAGAAGGAAAAGATTACCACAGTTTCATTCTCCAGTTGTTGTGTAACTGGCACTCCAACATATGAGAATGAACATGAATTCGGGGCTGGGAGGCCCTTCCTCTAAGGAAGACACGGTCTTCTGCCCATCCTATCAGTCAGAGCCCAGGAGTACTTTCATCTCGCTGGTGACAGTAAGTCCTTGATGTCTCTGAGAAAAATGTGCGTGTATCATCCAAGGCAAAATGTGGATCTGGTAGGTGCGCCAGCCGCAAATTATCTCACAGACTGGTTATTGTCTTTTCCACTTGCATAACTTTCACAGCATATGCCAATTATTATGCCAAAAATAAAAACCAAGCAAGGAAAGCATTAGAGCTGCAGATCCATTCCAAGTTCAAAATTCCAATTATCAAAGCCTAAACACAAGCCTTTTATTAAAAACCCCACTTTGATCTGCACTGTAATTGGCACACTTTCTACTCAGTGACACTGGCAATTTAGTATTGTATTTCCATTGCATTTCCCCTCACTGGCACCACAATAGCAGGCTGAGCGCTCTGCTCGGTGGAGACAGAGCTCCAGATGAGAGCTTTGGACCCACCTCAGACTGGGGCTCCTCTGTCATTTGGGGGTGTGGGCTCTGCCCTTTTTTCACAGAGGTTTCTCAAGATCAGCTTCCTTCATTACCTGCTCATCGACATGCAGCTTAATGATCCTCTAGCTGCCAATAGTTACATGCATTCTAAATTTTGTCAGGGGTGTCGGTAACATCAGGCTGTGGTTTGTAAAAGTAATTTGGTTTTAATTCTAAACTGGTAATTAAATCTGTTGACAGTAAATGAAAGTGATTTTATGAAATTTTAAATTTGGTAGTATAATGAGTTCTTCATATAGAATATAAATATTTAATTTCTCTTAGTAACAGAACAGAAGCTATAAAATCCCCCCCCAAAAATTACTTAATACGAGAGTTAGAACATTTCCTGGGTGGACTGGTTGCCTAGGAAGACTGGTTCAGAGAGAGCACCAAGAACTGGGGCTTCCAGACCACAGATCCAGAAACAGGTTCCTTTACCAGAATGTAAAATTTACCAACAGTCTGTGGCTATTAAATTTTCTCTTTCTAAATACAGACCTTATATAAAGATAGTAAATCCACAACTGGTGATGGAGGGGAAGAAGGATGTAGGTACGACACTGGAATCTACACTATCTGACTTCAAAGAAACATTCTAAACATGCACTGTATTACCTTTCGTAGCAACCCTATAAAGTCGTTATGAATATCCCCATTTTGCCCAAGAGGAGCCTGAGCTCCGTAGAACCTGAATAGCTGACTGCAGGTCACAGAGTTACTGGTGGTGGAGCCAGGTAATCAACCTAAATTAAGTAGCCAGGTCTGGGATCTGTGCTTGGTTTCAGGTTTCTTGAACTCCAGACTGATGCTCATATAGCAGATCCTTATTCGATGAAATCTCTGACGGGGAGAGCCAAGTAATTCATAATGATAAAAAGAATAATAACAATAAATTCAATAAGAAATCAGTTGAAAGGAGGCAGAAAAGATAGAGTAGAAACCAAAGAAAGAAATGATATCATGGGAGGAATTTCCTTAATTTGGGAGAGCAACTTGAATATGGCACAACCCCCAAGGGTTACTTCCTCTAGCCTGGCTCTGCTTTGCATACAAGGGTATGACAAATGTGATTGGGTACCTTATATGTGCCAGACCCTGAGGTAGGTACTGGGGATAGGATGATGTAAGAGACAGGTAACCATCCTCACCTTGTAGAACTTCTGGATCATGAGGAGTAACTCGACTAAAGCGGTTGATCAAAGTACAGCAGGTGTTTGGGAGAGTCTGTTGAGGGCTGACAGTGATGATATGGGGGTGGGAGGTCTGGAAAGATCTCTGAGGAAGCACAGAAGAATGGACTGTGTGCGGCAGATGGAAGAACCTACAGAACAACTCTGGAATGAGCCTTTTGAGAGGACATTTGTGAGTGTTGTGCCCAAGGCAGAGCGATATGATGGTACTTCTGAGGTGGGGGAGGCAAAAAATGATGAAATTCATTGTGATAGCTATGGAAAGCAATGGAAGGGTTTTACACAGGGCAAAGACAATGTTATTTTTATTACTTAATTCAGACTGGAAACTGGGTTGGTGGGGAGACCAGGTAAGTGGCTGATGCAGGGGACAAGATGGAAAATGTCCGTGGCTTGGAGGACGGCCAGAGCAGTGAAGAGGGAGAGAGGTGGATTCAAGAGATGCGTGCGAGGGAGAGTTCCCAGCTGTGGTGATGGACCAAATAGGGAGAAAGAGGATGTAAGAGACAGCGCCCAGATTTCAGACATTTTATAGCTTGTTTGCCTCCTACGTTCTCTGCAAACACCTGCATGCCCTCAACTCTTGTCTCACAAAGTCCCCAGTCAGCACAGGAGAGAGACCAGCCAACAGGGGGCTTTGAGGGACAGGTGAGCATGTGAACACAGAGGAGATTTGAGACTTTTTCAACAATAACTACATCAACTTCTTGTTTTTCTTTCTCCTGGGAATAAAAACAGGAGAACTCACTGTGAAAGAACCCAAGTTTCTTGATTTTGAAGCCAGAAGAGAAGTACGACTCGTTGTTTTAGCTGAAAGTAGTGGGCACAGGGCCTACAGCAAAGTGGCTGTACTGATACAAGATGCAAATGATAATTTACCGCACTTCGGGCAAAGAGTTTACCAAGTACCGGTGCCTGAAGGCCAGTTCTACAATGCTCCCATCATACAGGTAACAGAAGCATGTTTTGTGCATGCATGTAAATGGATTATCATGAATCGGTGTCCATCAAAATACGTCAGGTCTTTTTGGGGGGCACATAAATTAAAGTTTAAATCTTTGCAAGGCATGTCCAGTATTTGGTGGATGGATGAAACATGGGGTTAAAGGAAGTCTGGCATTTCTGAGTTCACTTGTCTTCCTCTTTTTATTTAATATTCAATTTGTGCCCACCTGACTACTCTGGGGACTTGAACCCTAGCCAGGGAATCTAGAGGGGCACAAAAATCAACTCGTTTTATAAACGCAGACAATTTAGTGGGGAAGTCAGAAATGTAAGTATATAATTTAAATGCACATAATTAACATCACAATACAAGCGTTGAGAGAAAGGAGGGGATGCAAACTCTTCCTGGTGAAAAGCATAGGGCTTCACAGAAGAAGGACATTTGTATCAGGTCTTAAAGCACATTTAGGTGTTCTGAAGAGGAGCTGCCGCCAGGCGAGCCTGAGCTGAGGCACAGATCCATGGACGTGCTGCCCGAGTCTGAGACGTGCAGATGTTTCGTGTGCGAAAGGAACAGATGCACTGTTCTCAGGCCTAGCCTGCAGGTCCTGGGAGAGAATCTGTTCACCAGGCAGCGTGGCTGCGGCTCCAAGTCCCACTCTCCTTGGTAGTCTCTCCACCTGGATGGCATAGAGTCTAAAAATAAGTTTAAAGAATTTAAATTCATCTGTCAACTCGTTCATAAACAAGATCTTGAATTTACTAGTGGTTTTGTGATCAAAATGTAAGGTAGACTAAATAATATACCTCCATGGAGACCAACGGATAATTTTTGTCCTCAACACCACTTTGATAACTTGTCATCTAAATGATCAGGGGGGTAAATTGGTTAGCATTAAATCAACTTTGTTTTATCTTTTTAAAGATCCTTTTAGAAGACACTCTCAATATAATATAAAAAAATCCAAGTATGGCTTCATTTACAGGCAATATTTTAAGCAGTAAATAAAAAAAAGCAAATGACAGATTACCATTCACTATGTGGAGGTTTCCTCCATCATTATTTTCCTTTTCTAGTGCTAGACTGAACCCACATATGGTACTGGAAACTTTCTATTTGAGCAAACTAGATTTTTTCAAACTATGTTTTCCTCTTGCCTAACATTGTAGCTCAAAACATGTGCAACTCCTACTGAAAGTTACTTGGAAATCCTTTGAATGAGTACAGACTAGTTTCCTACCCATTATCCACTTTATTGTAAAATGACATATAAACTTCAACAGTTCATTGGTATTCCTTTGATCATCATTTTTACATGTATTTGACAATCTGTGGTTCATAATGCATTTTTTGAAAAACTGACCTAACTCACGTTGCAGAATAAATCCTTATCTCATGCAAGAGCTGCTTCCTCACAGGTTTTTGCTACTGACCTGGACAGTGGGTTGAATGGCCTCATTGAGTATTCCATTCTCCCTGGCAACCAAGGACCAGCATTCCAGATCGACCCGCAGAGCGGCATGGTAACAGCAAGTGGGATTCTGGATTACGAGTTGACCGACTCCTACAGGTTTGTCTCAGTCCAGATCCATTTGATCAGTGATCTGCTTTGTTTCTGACAACATTATTGTTGCTTTGAGCTTGACTTAGTTGTAAAATGTGTTTTCCCTTTGATGCAATTTACGATCACCCTTTGGATATACTGAATCTTAGAAAGTATCTGAAGTTTGAGAAAGGTGATTAGACTAGATTAGACTGTGTTCCAGACTAGAAAGTTCTAAGATTTCATGAATGTATGACGCCATTAAGAAGTAAATGGGAGACTTAAAAAAAATCAGTATTTGTAAAATGTCTATTGAACCGTTGAGCACTCTGCAAACATTTGTTCTTATTGTTTTGAAAACAGTGAAGACTGAATGACATCGCTCTTTTTAAGTCTTTATTCTCCTTTTGTGTACAAAATTATCACCAGGACCCTCATTGCAGAGCTGTGTTCTAATAGAAATGATCTTACTGAAAGCACCCACAAAACATTAGACATTTTCTTTTTGGTCTAGAGTCCAAGGTATACAGAGCCTTATACAGAACTCCATAAAAGGGAGAATAATAGTGTTACAAGTCTCCTAGGTATTTAAAATGTCTGTGCTACAAAAGCCTAGCAGTACATACAGAGACATTTATGGCAACTCAGTCTGTAAAAGTAAAAGACGAGGGAACCTAACATGGCTGTGAGTAGGGTCTGCTTTAAGAATGAGGGCCAAGTCTTCTGTGGAATACAACAAAACTGATTTTCAAAGAGGAAGAGGTACAGCTGTAGGTGCGAATGAGGACAGAGCGCTAGGATGCGTGACTACGTGGACGAAATAACAAGGAGCACCCTAGTGTTCATACAGCAGGGCATGTGAGCAAAAGCACGCCCACATAATCAGAAAGACTTCAGGAAGAACACGGAAGAAACTGTTAACCTCGTTTGATTCTGGAGATGTGGTCGTATGAGAAGCCTGGGGATCAAAGAGATGCTTGACTTTCTTTTTTCTTATTTTAGTATGCTCCATGTTGTCCTATTTCTGTAACTTCTCCCAAATGGCCTTGCACATCCTTTAATCCTCCCAATCACCTCCCAAGGAGGACAAGTTGGGCAATTTCTTATTCACTGAGGAGTCAACAGACACACAGTGGATTGCTCAGGGTCACAGACCCATTCACTTCTCCTTCATGGACTTGAGGCCAGGTGTTCAGATTCTGAGTGGCACTGTCTCCACTGTATGCACCACAGAGCTGACCTTCTATTTGGGTGGTGGAGGGAGGTCTACAAAAGACCTAGGTGTCAATAGCCCCCTAGGCTCCGCTACATTCGTGTTTTATGAGGAGAGTGCAGGACACCCTCGTGGGTGAGCAGAGAGCTGATTAAAATGGATCTGTTACTGGGAGGATTGGATTCACTACCCTCTGAAAAACTTTCCGAGTCTAAAAGTTTAAGTGCTTTATTCTTTTTGTTTAATATACTTCAGAAGTATTTTTAGAAACTTGAAGACCTTACCCTGTATTAACTAGTAGAATTTTTAGATAACATTTTGTTGTCAATCTTTATCATGCTTATTATATAAATATATTAAAACTGATTGTGTGTTAAAACCAATCCCTGCCACTTGGTTTCCATAGTAACTTTAAGCACTAAGCTTTTTTTTCTCTCTCCATCGGTGACTACAGGTAAATCTCAGCCTAGTCACCACCTAAGTGAAACACGTTCAGAGGTTATTTAAGGTCTGCTGTGTTCCAGGAACTAAGCCTTTCCTGATCACAGATTTCTGTTAGTGTCCCTCTTACTCAATGGGCCTAATTAGCATTAAATCTAACTCCTTCCGGTTTTTCCTATGTGCGTCATAGTTTCAGTGTTCCTGACATCTAACTCGGTTCTGGTATTTGAGAGTGTCCCTCCCCTGTTCCCCAAGAAGAGTTTAACTCAAGGCTGAGAGGAGCCAGAGAAGTTGAACTCAGTACATACAGCCACAGAGATACACACACACACACGCGCACACACGCACACACACACAGTCTCCAGCTGGGATCCTCGCCTTCTCCCTGTGGCTTCACTTCCTCTTTATCTAACATTTAAGTGCTTTACCTAATATTTCAAGCAGTGGGAACTATAGGATGATTTCCCCCCAGCTTGCTATCCCTCTAGTGAATGCCTTGGAAAAGGAATCATTTAGCTTTTAACTTTTCTTTACTTTTGAACTATTGTTATTTTGTCTAATTAAGGAAAATATTTTTAATTCTAGTCCTCCGTTTTACAATATAAAATGAGGGGGGAGGGAACAATATTGTCACTTATGGTTGTATTCAATATAAATGTATTAAATAAAAATTAAATAATTTTTAGTCCTTATATTAAGCCACATGTAAGAAAACTCAGTAGAAACACGATGGCAAATTATAAAACAGACCTTAAGTTCTGTCTGACTGGTATTTCTGAATTTTAAAAACTGTTTACCGAGCTTGGGATATAAAGATATATGAAATAGTTCTTGTTTTCAGGGAGCTCGAAAACTGAGTGCACGTATAATCCATGGTGGGAAGCATATTAATAATTGCAATAATTTATGGGGCACCTGCATTATGTGTTGAATTCCCATAATAGACTTAAGATTTACAGAAGAAGGAAATTGAAGTTCAGAGAGGTAAGGTCTGCCAAAATCATGTAGCTAGTAAGCGACAGGATCGAGGTTGTCGTCGGTGTGAGTGGTCATCATAGGGCTTCCTACTGCATCATGCGAATGCATCTTAGACGTGCACACCTGTATTTGACAAAGCATAAAAAATACTTTAGAAATTTAAAATAATAATAATCACATAAGTTCCAGCTTGTGGTTGTGAACTAACACAAGTCTAGGAAGGAGCATGTAAAAATGGACTTGAATCATTTGAAAGCATTTCCACTGCTTGACTGATAACTGACAAGGAGACTTATCATTCCTATCCAGATTGATGATTGGATAGTCCTGGGAGCCTTGTGACACTTCAGGGCCAAGATTTTTATTGTTATCAAAGTAATATGCTTTTTAAAATCAAGCAGTAGCGTAGTCTATCAACAGACTGAGATGAAAGGCAGCCACCGCCGTGGCATCCCCCGGAGACTGACATTTTTAACTACTTTTCTCCATTATTATAAATACCAATATGTCTCAATTTATAATTTTAAACATTATCTCTCAAGTCCCTGTTACAATAGATATGCATTTAATATTTTGACCTTGGTATATCCAACTCTCTCTATTCATTCATTGGTTTTCATCTTATTAATAATCAGTGTTCACATTATATGATTCTATAAGTGTTTACTTCAGAGCCATGTCTTACCCATATTCCCTTTCTTACCCTCCCTCTGTTCCAAAGTTAATGGTTTGTCTTTCTTGCTTGCTTACCCAATTCGTGACATCCACAGCCTTCATTCCTCGTCAGTTCTCCGGTAGCTCTGTCATGCCCACCCATCTTTCCCCTACAGATGCCTCTCCTGTCCAATATTCTGTGAAGTCCTCATTGCTCCATGAAGACCTGTCCTGCTGCTTTCTGCCCTCCTGGTCTAGCATTGACCACCTGCATGGGCTTTCAAGCCTTCAGCAAAGCTTTGCTTTGCTTTGCTGCTCTCCTGAGTTGAGCCCATGCTATAGATCCCATGTCTTCCTCCTAGTGTTCTCTTCCAGTAGCTTTGTAGGAAAAAGTGCCAGGGAAGTAAATTCTCTGAGTTCTTGCATATCTAAAAATGCCTTCATTCTACTCTCACATGTGATTTATACAATAAGTAGTATGGAAGTTGAACTTTTTAAAAAAGAATTTTGAAGGTATTGTTCTGTTATCTTTTTAATTGAATGTTCCTGTTGAGAAGCCAGGTGCCATTCTAATGATATGTTTTGTAAATGATTTGTTTTTTTCCTTCTCGATGGGAGTTCTCAGGTTATTTTCTTTATCCCTAATGTTTAGAAATTTTGTGGTTCTATACTGTGGTGTGGGTATTTCCTTGTGCTGAGTACTTGGTATGCTCCTTTAAGGAGAAATCTTTCTATTTTCTTATATTATTTCATTGATGATGACCTCATATGTTTTTGTTGTTGTCATTGTTTCGTTATGTTTTCTTTTCTTTTCTTACTTTGCACTTTTTTTTTTCTTAGATCATATTCAATCAATTGTTGGACTGCCTGGACCATCTTTTGTCAATAATATTTCATTTCCTACTTTCCATTTCTTGTTTTGTGTATTGGCTTATTTTTGTTTTATTTTTCAAGGAGAATACCTTAATTTTAACCTTCCAAACTTTCTTTTTTGCTCTAGTTAAAAAAAACATTTTCAGATATTGTTTATATTTTTATGTCCAAAAGTTCTTCCTTGAATTTGAGCTTTTCTGTGGCATCTCGTTCTTGATGTATGCATGCATCATCTTCGGATTTCTCTCCAAGGACATTAATTAGAATGATCAGAATTGTTTTTACATTTTCTTTTGTACTTTCATGTTCTCTATCTTTGTGTTCACATCTTCTTTTTGTCGATTTTGCACGTCTTTTTCATGCTGGAGGCTTTCTGTAAGTAACTGGTGATCCTTCCTTCTGAGAGAGACAGTACCGAAGCCTCGGGAAGCTCTGAGTGGGCCAGAAGAGCTGAGTCACCAGCACACTTTACTTTTGAATGAAGCAGAGAGGGAGTGGGCTACTTTCCAGGATGACATACAAATGACAATATAGAGAGAGGTTTTTTTTTCCTTCAGAGGGGCTTTCAATTCTCCAGGCACAATCCCTCAATACTACTTATTCTGAGTTTGATCATAAGTAATTCTTTTGCCTGGCAGTGAAGAGCAATAGGCAAGGGGACTTGATTGTTCTGTATTTTGAGTTTAAAATAATCTTCCAGCTATTTTTTAACTCTTTCTCACCTCACCGTTTGCCATGCCTTGAGCTTCTCTTTGGATAAATGGGAGAAAATCTATTTCTCACTCATCCTGATCTCTCTCCAAAGGCATTTTAATCTGTGCTTTCCTCTGACCCACTCATGAGTAGCCACTTCTTAATCTGCTTGCATATTTCTGAAATTTGTTAAAACTTCTCACCTACTCCACCCACTAATATCTTCTCCCATTTGTTTTTAGCTTTACGGACATATATCTCATTTTAAATTCTTTTGCTATCATTATAGTAGAATCTCAGGGAGAAGAGGAGATAGAACTGTGTGGAGGTAACCAGAAGTCATTGCTCTTCTTTTCATAGGTGTTTCTGATAGTGGCTGATATCTTTGTCGTTTTATTTTTTTTTTTTTTTAGAATTTCAGAAGGAACACCTCATCGTTGGTAGACATTTAAGATACTGTTGAGAGAGAATTTTGAAAAGTCCTGTACTAACTTCTTTAGTATTTGTTAAAGTAATCGGCAAAGATCCTACGTGGTCGAAGCCTCATTTAAACTTTAACATGGTAAAAGAAGTTTCCCCTGCATAGGGCAGCAGAAAACTTCTCAGGACTACAATGGGCCTGTTCTAAGTCTGACTGGTGTCATCTACAGTGTCTGTTGATGACATTCATCAGGGTAGTGGTTCTGAGACATGGAGCCAGTGGACCACCTACAACCAACAGTCACACAAAGACTGCCCAGGAGCCATCATACGAAACTGAAGGTCTTGCAGAGGTTGTGTGTAGAATCTCAGTGGATCTGCCTTTACAATTTTTCTATTATTTTAATCCATTGAGAAATCTTTTACTTGTCCTTTTATTTTGAAACTGAATCATATATTTCTCTCCATATCAAAGAGACCCACTTTTTTCAACCTGACATGGGCATTCCATAGAACCCCTGAAGTTGTAACGTTGTGAAAATAAGGGTGGTTATGGCTAGAGTGGAAGAATAAGACATAACTTTGATGTCTTGGCCGAGATTTTAGCATGACACGGGGGAAGGGCAGGCAGCAGGGGAAGAGAACATTATGAATGTATTATTTTTAGTAAAGTATTTCCATATGTACCTGACTTATGTTCATACTAACAAAACAAACTTTCCACATGGAATTAGTCCTGGGCTCCAGAAGTGTGAAACTCAAGTTGTTATTGTACTGATGTCCCAACATTGATAGTGTTGAAGGCAGCCTGTGTACTTCATGAATGCTAGATAAAGAGTAACCATTTGCTATTAAGTGGAATTTAAACCAAGAAAGAGTTGATGCTTATTTTACATCATTTTTAACTTTAAAGTTGGAAAGAAAGAAGACTTATCAGGTATCAGTGGAAAAGAAAGAAAAAGCATGTCAACTTCCAAGACTCAGTTTCTTAAATGGTAGCATCAAGAGCTGGCTAAAATTAATACCGCCTCTGAAATAAAGATCATTTGGGACTCACAACTCCCTTTAGTCCTCAGCTACCCTCCTGGACCTCCCAGTCTTTCAAGGAAAGTGAAGAATAAGCTGATGATTATGCCTTAGAGAGTTATAAATACATAGGAAGAGAGGCAGGTTGAAGGAGGATCACATATATAGTGGAGCACAAGCTTTCCAGTCAACCAAGAGCTGGGCTTGAATCCTGGCTCTGTGATATAATACATTTATAATCATGGACAAATCTTGAGAAACCACTACTCAACATACATTAAAGAAAAACAAGTAAGGTAGCCCACCAGCCCTCTAAGAGCTTATGGAAGAGACTGACTAATATTAAGAACAAAGACTGATGAATGTTACGGCAGAAGAATGTACAGGGTGCTATGGGACAGAGAATGGACATCCAAATCAAATGAGAAGTCAGTGAAAGCTTACTGAATGTGTGAGCTTTGAATGACCAGGATCGTGTGGGGACTGGGGTCCAGGCAGAAGCCAGGTCATAGAAGATCATGTGTACATGTTCAAGGTTAGTACTGCCTCTTGTAGGCATGGAGAACCAAGGAAAGTTCTTAAATAGGGAGTCAGGTTTTCATATCAGAATTTTAGATAGAGTATTGAGTTGCAACATGGGGGTTGAATAGGAGCAGATAGGATTTGCAGACAGGAGATCACTGAGTAAACAAGTATTCCAAATGAGAAAAGTCATAATGAATATACACCTTTCCAGGTAAAAAAGATGAAGCTACAGAACCAGCTTGTCCTGGTTTGGTTAGGACTGTTCTAGTTCTTTAAAAAATCTGAAAGTCTTATGTCTTAGAAAACATTTTAGTCCTTGGTAAAGCAGGATGGTTGATCAGCCTTCTTGAAGCTCTGAAGGTAGAAATGAATGAGATTTTAAGTGACACTCAGAAGGTAAAGTCTATGAAACTCATCAATAGTTGCATGTTGCAAGGGTGGTGACAGAACAGGAGAAGTTGAAAACACTAATGTCTCTAACTTGGTTGCTGGGGGAGCTAGTTGTACCATCATCCAAGAGAGATTGATTCACTGCATGTGAATTCTTTCAGATCATGGACTTTTATGTCTACTTTATAGTCCTAGCCAATCATGTGTTTTTTGTATGTGTATTAATCATGGCAATTTCTTCTCTTAATTCTACAATTCTTATTGTTTTGCAATTTGGGTCTGAAAAATATATCAATATAAAGCAATCTATCTTTTGCTTAAGTGGCTCTTATCTTTTGTTGATACAGTAAAATAAAAATATGTAGCAATATACAGGCCATATGTGGCCGAATAGAAAGAGTCTATTTATCCCAAAAAACAGATCATGGTGTTTGTATCTTTTAGGTTGTTCTTGGTAAGAAGGGACTGAATTTGATGGTCAGTCTCCTAGAAATGGTGCATTGTTTTTGACATAAGTGCCTCATGACCCCTGGTGGCTTGCTGGATTTGCTTCTCTAAACATGTCACAAATAAGTAAATAAATTTCAGTCCCTTTCTTATGAAATAAATTTTAAATGATACTGCTCAGAAAACAAAAAAAAACAGGAGAAGAAATGAATGTACTAGTCAGCTCATTTTTAAGTTTTCAACTGGAAATTTGATATTTATGTGGTTTTCTTATTATTTGGATGATGGATAACATTCTTTGATTCTTTTCCAAACCAGCTTGATTGTGCAGGCCACAGATAAAGGGATGCCCAGGCTTTCTGGTACTAGTGTGGTCAAGATACAGGTGACTGATGTAAATGACAATGCCCCAGCTTTTCTTCCCCTTGAAGCAGTGGAAATTGCAGAAAGTAAGTGTGGCAATTTGGAATAGGGGTTTCGATTAACTTGTGTGGCATCATCTACCATATTTTCAGCCAGGTGCTATATTAAATATAAGTACGAATACTCAACAACATGCAACATAAGTAGTTTTCATCTTCATTTTACAGAATAGAATGTGGATGGTCAAAAGCTTATTAATCAAATCTCAAAAGAAGTTCAATGTTAAAGCTGGAATTTACATTCAGATCAGCAGGAGGACAGTTCCCCATGCTCACACCACCATTTCACATGGGTTTTTTTTTTTTTTTTTGGTGTTCAGACATTTCATAAGAATGAAACTTACTGTGTGAAGAAGTATATTTGGTGACTGATAATCATCCTAAAGCTTCTCTGAGAAGAAGCGATCTTAGACTGAGAACTGTGTCAGTCTTTGTAGTGTACTAATGACAAGTAGTAAGTGAAAGGAAATGGATGTTCATCATACAAAGTCATAATTTTCCTCTAGTGTAAACTAAACTTCAGTATCTGCAGAAAAAATTTACCACGTTAGTAGTAAAGACTACAAGTACCAAATTTTATGTGATATGCTGATTAATCTTAATTATTTGGGCCTCTGGATTACATGATGACTCCATGGACGTTGATCCCAAAGTTGTTAGTGGTCTATGGCCCCAGTGGTAAAACCCACCCAACTCTTTATAGTTACAGTTGCAAATAACATGGTCCCTCACTTGCCTCTCTCCTTTCACTCTTTAAAAAAAAAAGATTTATTTATTTATTTATTTATTTATTTTTAGAGAGAGGGGAAGAGAGGGAGAAAAGCAGCAATGTGTGGTTGCCTCTTGCACGGCCCCCAACTGGAGACCTGGCCTACAACCCAGGCACGTGCCCTGCTTGGGAATCAAACTGGTGACCCTTTGGTTTGCAGGCTGGCATTCAATCCACTGAGCCACACTAGCCAGGGCTCCTTTCCCTCTTAATAACAAATTATTCCTAACACGTTCTTATCATTATATGTCCCTTTTCTAAACAAATTATAATCATCATTCACAGAGGGATGTATTTCAGAAATTTTCATATATAGGGATATCTACACATAATCTAAATATGCCAAAATATTCTATTAATAAAAAAAGTCTTCAGTTTTGCTCGCTACCAGTTTTGCTTGATATATTTTCATGTGTTTTTACCAAAGGTACTAAAGTGCATGCATTAACATCAAAATGCAACAGTGCCCAGTACAAACATATCTTAAGAACAAACAACATAAACTGAAACATATTGACTGGGGTAAGGCATGGTTGGTGCACATCAAGAATGTTCAAGCTTGAAATGTGAAATTATGCATCTTGTATACAATGGAATTATTCTCAATACCTTGGCATCTTCTTTCTACCTGTACCATACATGTAAGCATAAAAACAAAGTCCCTCCCATGGCAGTTTAGGCTCCAGAACACATACAATGTATGAGGCATTTAGCATGTTATTTATTTTGTGATTTTGGGGTGACTAATATTAAAAATTTTGTTTTCATAACTGGCACAATGCATACTTTGCCTTTCTATAGCATTGATAACTTTGAGAGTCATATTTTAAGGGAAGGAAGCAATGTGTGTGTCACTCCAAAAGAAATAACTTTGCAAGATCAGTACGAGGAACCAAGTATTGTATCTATTTCTAACTTCAGTATTCAAACATGTTCATTTTGATCTTCCCCATTTTTCAAAAGGGTATGTTTGTATTAATGTTTTGAGTACTAGCCTTCTTACCACTCACATCCCCTATGAATATATGATTTAGATACAGAAAATATATAGCACAAATAAGTGGCTTAGAATGTTCCTTGGTCCTGGAATTGTGTTGTAAACATATGATGAAAAATGTAGTATAAAAATTGAATATACCCTACCTCCTCAATTCCCTACTCAGTGGTAAATGTTCGCTTTTATTGGGCTTATAAATTCTTCTAAGTTTTTGTTTGGTTTATAATGAGCTTTGAGTGAGAAGTGATGCCAAGAAACAGCAAATCATGTTGGACTTAAATTTTTTTTTAATGCTTGGATTGAACTATTAAAGAAAAGTCTTTCAAAAGTTGAATTTTAATGGAGACTGACATTGGTCATGATTATTTCAGATTCTTTGCCTGGCGTAATTGTGACTCGGATATCAGTTCATGATGTGGATCTGAATTCAGCTTTCATCTTCAGTTTTGTGAAAGAGAGTAATCCTGGAACCAAGTTTGCTGTCGATCAGAACACGGGAGTAGTGGTGCTGATGAAAACATTGGATTTTGAAGAAGCTACTGAATATGAGCTGCTTATCCACATTTCTGATTCAGTGCACCACACAGAGGGAGTGCTTGTCATCCATGTGTTGGACATCAATGACAATCCACCAGTATTTTCTCAAGATTACTACCAGGTAAATGGCTCAAAGAGAAGCTGAGACATAGCCCAAGCGAGAAAGCCTACTATTGTGGGCAGACTGATTTAGACATCCAGCAGTCACTGTGTGGAGTGTTTAAGTGGATGCTGAGGGTTTTACATTTAATATCATGGCGGATAGAAGTACACGTGAAATCAAACATAGCACTCTATGCAGTTTCTGAAGTATGGATCACATGTCATCATGTGAAACTATGTCACCATTCTTCCAGGTTTCAGGGATTGGGGTCCAGTTGTTCATAGCAATCGGAACTTGCTTCATATTTTCAAAGTCACAGATGAGACAATAAGGTGTCTGGATTATCGGCAGTTACTTTGGGAAAGGGTTTCCTTTCTTAGGCATATTTTTAGAATATTTTGGAATAGTGATTAGTATTTTGAAGAAACAAAGTATGAGCAATAGTATATAACATGGAAACTTTAGTTTTTATGTTGATAGAAGTAAAAACAATGCTAACATTCAATTTAGTACTTGGAAATGGGCTCTAGGACTCTTAAATGTAACTCATTCAAGGTTTCTGTGTAAACATAGAAGGGAAAGTAACCTAAGTAATGATCTTTTGTGCAGGCTTGCTAAATTATATAATGTAAATAAGGAATAGTATATATTGGTGAATGTATTAACTATCTGCTACCACACAGGTATTAACTATCTGCTACCACACAAAAATAATTTAGAGGAAATTTTTTTTGTAATAAAAATTGAAGCAATTAATTTTTAAAATATTTTTTCTGAAACCTTGGACCACTATATAACCTTCTTAATACATCAGCTCTCTATAGGAACGTGCCTAATAAAGTCAGGTTCACTGTGTATTTTCCATAAGCAAAATAAATAAAATGGTCTTCTGTTTTGGCCCTGCCCATGAAAACATCCATAGCCTTTAAGCACAAAGTCCATGTCTCTCTCTTTGTCCTGCAGGTCACCATTCCAGAATCGGTGCCCACTGGGGACTCTGTGCTAACAGTGGCAGCTACTGACTTAGAAAGCAACGAGTACATTTCTTATAGAATTCTTTCATCTTCTAAGGAATTCACAATTGACCCTATGAATGGTGAGTTATTTATGATGGCTTCAGTGTTCATAGGTTAGAGTTATAGGGTGGAAACCTGAAATAATCCTTTCCAAAGGATTATTTATTATATGCTCCTCAAATACCCCTACCCCTGCTATTATAGACACCGCCATCTTATTTCTCCTCATGTCAAATGCTGTGGTACCAAGTTCCCGTATTGTTTCTCTTCTCCAGCATCTCTGTGGCTGGAAGGCAAAAGGAATTGATTAAATGCTGGCAGTGGCTCAGAAGTTCAGAGGCCCCCATACAGTGAACAGCCAGTCCATCAGTCCAACCAAGTACAGTTCAGGTAGTCATCCCAGGCTTCAAACGGAGCAAATAAAGTTGAAAGTTGAGGGGATTAATTTAGTTCTGAGGACTTCACGTTACTGGAATTTGGAAGCTTCTATTGAAGCCCAGTACAAAAATTTCAGTAACAGCATCATACATTCAATAAGGACCAAAACCAAAAGAAGAAAATTATTTGGGCATCTTTACTAAGTGAAAAACATTGCGGTGTTCTGGTTTATTTGATGCCTTCCAAAGCTCTTTGTGTTTTCATTAGAGCAAAACATTTGTGGCTGTGAAATGCATTCAGGCAAGTGATTTCAGATTAGGGCACTTATGCACTACGCAGAGAAAGCTGAACGGCGAGTAGACATTAAAGCTAAATCTGATGAAGGCGAACAAGTAGCAAAGCACTGTCGCTAGCAGGGCACACTACAGACAAGAGCGACCCAGGACACGGCACAGTGTGTGGTCCCCATCTAAGCCCACCAACACATCTCTTCCCAAGGAAGGGCTGATTTTTAAATGACCCTCAGGATGGTGGATATTGACTACATTTACCGTGGTGATCATTTTGCAATATATACACATACATGGAATCATTAGGTTGTACACCTGAAACTCATATTGTGTTATATGTCAGTTTTATCTCCATTTTTACAAACTTAACCTTGGGACTAGTTGAAAGGAGAATTCAGTCACAAATCGCCAGCACAGAGTCACCCGTGGAGTGTTGTAGTGGGGAGAAGTAGATGCTGTTGTCACACGTGTGGATGAATGGCTGCTGTGTGGACATAAACGTGTCCGCAGTTTGGCTTACCTTCTCTTCCCTCCCTCTCTCTCTCTCTCTCACACACACACACACACCCCTTACTATTTATATCTTTCTTTATTTTTACTTTAATATAGAAGTATATTTAATATCTATAGTTGTCCCCAGAGGATGACAACTGCTGCTCTGGCCACAGCAGATCACAGTGTGGACGGTGGGAGGTGGTCCCTTTGCTTGACATGTGCTAGCGACAAACTGTGCAGTGAGGTATCAATTAGGTCGTCTTAGGTGGTATCAGCTCGGTTTTGTTCATGGTGGGACTCCACCTGAAATGTGGCATGTAAGTGACAGTATTTTGTATTCTTCCTCAGTGACCACACTTAAAAAAGTATATTCCTCTTAGAAAAATGTTGTTACATATATAGCTGTAAAAATTACATATTTCTATATTTAAAACAATATTAAATATTACTGTATTAAATATATTTCATCAATAAGGGAAATCCATATGCTGAATTAACCAAGAACTTTAGGAATGACATCTCTATACTTGAGCAATAGTCATAACTCTGCATTATCACGTTTACAACTTCCATTTTATTATAATTGTGTCAACCAGTGTTTCCAGAATAAATATCTGAATACTAGAATATCTCTATATGCATGGGTCTATGGGTAATAGAATGGGATATATGTTTTTCAAATAAGAATACATTTTCTTTAAAAAAAAAAGCAATGGAGCAACTTATTATACAAAAAGAAAATTAAAAGAAATTTATGGCAAAATCATCTACAAGCAGCAAATATATTTAATAGAGTGAGTGTCATGAATATTATGTCTGGCTTTTTTCAAAGCCTTTATTTTTTTAAAGATTTTATTTGTTTTTAGAGAGAGGGAAGGGAGGAAGAAAGAGAGGGAGAGAAACATGGGTGTGTGGTTGCCTCTTGCACGCCCCAAACTGGGGACCTGCCGCACAACCCAGGCCTGTGTCCAAACTGGGAATTGAACCGGAGACCCTTTGGTTCTCAGGCTGACACTCAATCCATTGAGCCACACCAGCCAGGGCTTACGTGTGACTCTTAACTGTTACAAAAGTATAAATATAATAATTTTAATTTTCTATTTGGAGTTAATCTTAGTTATGGTAATTAATAAATATAACAAATAAGTAAACAATTAGTAAATATTTGATAAATATTTGCTAACTAAATGGATCATGAAAATGTAACTTCACAACTCTGAGATGCTACATCTTGTTTTTCAGGCACGATATTTACTAACTATCCTATATTACTTCTGGATAAACAGTCAACAATTCAATTTCTTGTTGAAGCCAGTGATGGTGGAATTCCTGACCTGAGGGCTCTTACCTTAGTGGAGATAGAAATACAAGATATGAACAATTACGCACCTGAATTTGCAGTAGAATATTACAATCTTAGCTTGAGTGAAGATGCTCAAATTGGAGGCACGCTTGTCACCTTTTCAACCACTGACCGTGACTGGACTCCTGAAAACACACATGTTGAATATTTCATCATCAGTGGTAATTCACAGAACAATTTCCAAATGGAAACAAGTCTCATTCATTCAGAATATGCTGATAAGCAAGTTGGTTATCTGGTGCTGCTTCACAGTCTGGACAGAGAAACATGGGCCAGTCATAAGCTTGTCATTCTGGCATCTGACCATGGCTGCCCTCCGCTGAGCTCCACGGCCGTTGTGTCCATAGAAGTGCTTGATGTCAATGACAATCCACCCAAATTCAGCAGTCTGAAATATCATGCCCACGTCAAGGAAAGTACCCCTCTGGGGAGTCACATCACTGTGGTCTCAGCCAGTGACCGTGATGTGGGTTTACATGCAGAAATCATCTACCACATAATTTCTGGGAATGAGAAAGGACATTTTCACTTAGAAGAAAGAACTGGCATTCTTTATTTGACTAAACCTTTGGATTATGAAGAAACGACAAAATTCACTTTAACTATCCAAGCTTCAGATCAAGCAAAGAAACATTTTTCTTTTGCAGTTGTGTTTGTTGGTATCCTAGATGATAATGACCATGAACCTCATTTCATGTTCCCAAGTGTGAACTGTGTTGTTCCTGAAAATCTGCCTGTTTTCTCTACCATATGTTCTATAAATGCTTTGGATTTTGACGCAGGTCCTTATGGAGAATTGACCTATTCTATTTTGTCTCCCTGTTCTGTCACACATGGGGTGCCTCGTGACCATGACCCCTTCATCATTGACCCTCTAACAGGGGACATTCGTGCTAAACAGACCCTTGACTATGAAAATGACAATAAATACTGCCTTACAGTTCAGGCAAAAGACAGAGGTGACTTGGCAGCCTCTTTAGTAGTTTGGGTGGATATTGAAGGGATAGATGAGTTTGAACCCATTTTCACTCAAGATCAATATTTTTTCAACCTCCCAGAAAACAACATAAGACAGTTGATTGGCAGAGTAGAGGCATCAGATGCAGACTTTGGTATCGATGGTGTCATTCTTTACTCCCTTGAAGCTCCATCTCTCTTCTTTTCTGTAAATAGAAGTAATGGAAATATTTATTTGACCAGAGCCCTTCCCCTGATAAGAAGTCATATCAGCAAAGAAGACACCATTGAAATGAAAATAATCGCTCATAGCCCCAAGCCAGACTCCAAGTTTGCCTCTTGCACTGTTTTTGTGAATGTGTCTTTTTCCTCAGAAGGAATGCACTTGGCCTTGTCAGCTAGCAGCTTCTCTATCAGCCTCACAGTCTCCTTTTTAGTGTTCCTGTTACTCGCCTTCACTCTAGTTGTCCTGATTGTAAGACACAAACAAAAAGACACAATCAATAATTATGAAGACAAGAAGGCGTCATCATCCTTAGATATTAGCATAAGACTGAGCGAGGACGCCAGCCTGCTCAAGCCCTTCCAGGCAACGAGCGAGGGCAGTAACAAGGTGGTGCCGCCGGACTCCATGCCAGAATGGTTGAGTTTAATAAGTATCATGGAAAAGGACGCTGTAAATCTGTACAGGCACTCAAACTCCAGTGGCCACTGTTCTGTGGAAGGAGAGAGTGCAGAAGATAAGGAGATCCAGAGGATAAATGAGCACCCTTACAGAAAGGACTCTGGCTCGGCTCTGAGTGACCGGGAGTCCAGGGTGCCAGACTCGGGAATCCCAAGGGACTCAGACCAGCTCTCCTGCTTGTCTGGGGAAACCGACATGGTGGTCACTGTCGAAACAGCAGAAACCAGCCACACACTTGAGCAAGGTGATGGAGGAGAAGGCTGTGGCCCAGCCTACGTTCAAAATAATGTGTTACCCCAGACACTAAAGAAGAGAGAGGTAAAAGCGGGCATCCTGGCTGAGGTCAGGAAGGAGCCTGTCTTTGTTTCAGGTCACCCAGCAACAAGATGTGCAGCTCTTGCAACACAGAGAACCTCTGATCAGGATGTGAGAGGCACCTATCCCTGGGATTATCTCCTCAGTTGGGAACCCAAGTTCCAACCACTCGCCTCCGTATTTAATGATATCGCAAAACTAAAGGACGAACATTTACATAAACCTGGAATTCCCAAAGAGAAGAAATCTTTCGTTTTTCCACCCCCTTTGATAACAGCAATTGCCCAACCTGGCATCAAAGCAGTTCCACCAAGAATGCCAGCCATAACCCCAGAGCAGGTCCTGCAAAAATACCTGCACTCCCCGCTTCTCCGTCACCCCAATTCTCTGCCAGGAACCATGACTCCCAGTTTTTCTCCATCTCTTTCCCTGTTGACGACACAGACCCCTGCCGTGACTCCACTGTTGTCCTACGGAGAATCGTTAGGAACCCGTCTAAGGGATGCATGCCGTGAACTTAAAGCAGAAGATGAAGTTCAAATATAAAACGATTGTGATGTCAAGCACCTGCTCACCACTGGTCATGAATTAGTCAACGGAACATTCTTAAGCAAGCCCCTCTCGTCCAGATTGAGTTAATTTTATCTGCAAGGGAGTGATATGGTTTAGTCAGGGTTTTTAGAACTGCCTCATTTAAGTTTCTCAAATTTCAGCCTTAATGAGAAGTTACCCCCTCTTTTAACCATTATGGTGTGCTCTCAGGACTCGTTTGTATATGTTAAATAGTGTATGTTCTGTCATACCTGGGTTCCTGTGTGATTAGATTTCCAAAGGACACAGTGAACTTGACTGACCGCCAACGTGTTTATGTGAAAATAAATGGAAATAAAGTACAGGTGAAGTCTACTCGGTCACATTACTGCTGATTGCACTGCTATATCTAAAACAAACTAGTGAAGACGGAATAAGGGATGAGTGTAGAACAGAAAGTAACAGAGGAGAAATTTGGAAGGCTAATCTTGTTTTAAAGTAAAGCAATTTTCTACAGATCTGACATGTTTAGAGATGCATTTCTTCACTTTCTCCATTGACCACACTTGCGGAGTTTGGCCATAATTTGAATTTTAATGTAGCGTCGTTTGGAAATTTAATCAGAAATTAAGAATGAAATTTGTCATAGCTCTGTGCCAAAAATAAATTATTCTCGATTGAATGAAGCAGAAATGTCTGTTCTTGACAGAGGGCCAGGGTTGATAAAAGCAATAAGTGTGTGGTTGGCTGTCACCTAAGACAGGCTTCCTTGATCTTCTTTAGAAATAGAATAATGATTTTTCTTCTTTCAATATTCTGTCTTATAACATTGTACGGGTACAGACATTAAAGTTTGAAGTGATTTGTAGGTTTTTTCATTTTATTTTCTTCTAGATATAATAACTTTTGGTGAGAAATAATTTATCCACTCAATGTCAGTTCTAAATGTGTAGATAAAATTATGTTATTAGCTAATAATAATTTTATAGAGTAATTTAGCAATATATTTTTAAATGAAGTTTTTTTATATAAATACTTCTACTATGAAAGTTGAAAATGGATGTCAGAAGTCTTTCTTTCATTTGTTCATGTTTAGCTTTAACTGATATTAGATGGAGCAGTTTGGCAACATGGTTAAAATCATTCTGTTTTGTACGGCTATGGTTTCAGAAATATAGTGCTGTTGTGTGGTACTCATATTTAATGCTATATTCTCCTCTCTGGTCAGCCTGGGAATCCATCCAAAATTCTGACCCATTCCAGGAAAGCAGAGCATATCCTGATGATGATGGCCGGGGAGTCATCCATGGTAGGCAACATGGCCCATCTTTGAAATAAGAGTTTAGGGTTCTTGAGGGCATCTGGTATGGTTTTCTTGGTGGTTAGTGTGGATGGGTATCCACTATAGAGATATTTCCTTCATGGGTTTTTTTTTCAATAGGCTTCATCTGTAAAATTATGTGAGGTAACTCATTTCTCTGTACTGAAAAACATTGTAGGGTGCTGTGTTTGGCATCTAATTTTGTAGGTAAATAAGTCTAAGGCTTTTTATGCCAATTTGATCAATTATATGTCTCTGCTGACTCTTAAATTCAGAACAAGTGTATAAAACCACATTGGAAATTGTATGAAACATAAACGTTTTTGGTCAAGCCTGGAACCCTAGAGAACTGTCATTTAGGCATGAAACAAATATTAAAGGATAATGCATGTCTCTCCTTTTCTTCATGGCATCTGGGAAAGAAGACTTCTTGGTTTTCCTTAAAAAAATTAATTATTTTCTTCCAATATTTATTCTCTTTGACTTCCTTCAAAAGATTACTTTCAGCCTACAAAGGAATTTTATACAGATTTTTTCTAATTATATATGGATGTTTTGTTTTGCAACAGAATTATTTCTAGGAACCAAGAACATCTTATTGTTTTTAATTAAACAGGTTCTTTAATTACTTATGCCTTTAAAAAGAGTTGTCCATCTACTCTTCCTTAAGTTATTTGTCTGTGATGTATTATTCCTTCTGGACATGATTCTGCATTTTTAAAAGACATTTAATAAAAACAGAAGACATGAAGTATTTAGAGCCATTCCTTACCAATATCTAGTGGATTTTTAATTGATGACTTTATTAATGCTGTATCTGATGCCACGCCACCACCAAACAAATGCTGCAAGTGGGGTTAAGAGTAAAAAATGTAAACTTGCTGGTTAAGTGTTTGCAATAAATCATATGTCAGCCCTTTCAACTAGAGTGCTTTTTTCCCTAAATAAACAATATAATTTGTATAGTTTTCCTTCACGTCTAATATTAACTTGCCTCATATGTTCTGTGTTACTTTGCTGATCTACACACTGGCTTTAGCGCTCTGGAGGGGGTACAGAACTTGTTAGTGGAAAATCATATTAAGCCCCAAACTCATAAGCTATAAAATAAAAGACAGTTGTCTCTTGTGGAATTTTGGCTGCCTGAAATTCTGGACTTTCTTGTTGGCAGCCTTAAAAATACTGGTGTAAATCAGTACCAAATGGATATCAAAATTCCTTGTCCTAGTAGTAATCATTGAATTGGCTTCCAAAACAGATTCCTGGGCAGAGGAAGGGAAAAATGCTGTATCTCCAGGGACTGGGTCATTTAACTGTTTTCTGAAAATATTAAAAGGCCCTGTAAACTACTGGCTGCCTGCATGTATACATCCTTAGTCTGTCATAAATGTCCAGCTGATGCAGGAGCTGTGTGCTTCCCAGTACCTTCCCCTTCAATTTCAGTGTCTTCCAGAAGTTACAGTGATGAAAGTTCATTACTAATTTTAAACTTATTACATCCTAACATGTTTTGTTATATTTGTTTTGTTTCACCACTTCACACATTTTTTAACTTAAACTAAAAAAAAAAAAGTAAGACATAACTAAAAGGATCTAAGATGATCATTTACTTCAAAGCAATGAAGTATATGGAGTGGATATGGTTAGTGGATTTGCACATGATTATTATGGATGAGCTCATTGGGTTTATTTTCACGGTGTGTTTTCATTGAGCTTAAAAGTATAGAGCCCTCTGTGTTCTCATAGCTGAGGAGAGTTAGTATGGAAAATCATTCTGTTCAAGAGGGACACCGTGATCAGCAAAGTTGTGAGAAGTGTTGCTTATGACCAAAACCACATTCCCATGGGAGTCACTGAATGGAGGTAGCTTTCACCCTTTGTAGAGTCGGAAGGAGAGGAGAGAAGAGAGACAATAGAGGGTTAAATCTCAAAAGGAACAGGTTAGGGCACTCGTAGAGAAGTGCAAGAAGGGAAAAGGGTAAGGACTAATAATTTTACAAAAATAAATGTAAAGATTTTGCTGAGTCATTTCCCCATTATAGGTTCGTCTTGTTGAGAAGTCTTTTTTTAGGTATCTTTTTTTTCTCCTCCTTCTTCTCTGTTCCTTTCAAGTCTCTTATCTCCATGGCTCCATCGTCTGAAAATTTAGGTTTATCAGGTTGTAAACCTAAAGCTAGGCAACAGTGAACCAAAATACATTTGACTGTGAAAACCTGAGTTTCTTTTTTTAGTGAATGATAGAATAAAAAAATTGGAATGATTACCCTGCCTTTTGCCCACTCTACATGACTTTGGCATTGAGAGTGTTAATGCTGTAATGTTGAGTAGGTAACTTGACACATCTGCCAAGTAATGAGAGTTCAGAAGGCAATTGGAACAGAATATGGGATTTTAGTACTTTTGTCTTATCTTTTCTCTGGTAGCCAGTCCTTTTTAAAACTGAGCACTTGCTTAATACTCATGATTTTATATTAAAGAATTACATTTCATATAACTTTTAAACCATAGTATATAATATACATAGTCAATAGTTTGTTCTAAATATTGTCAATTTCACTTAAACTCTTGTGTCATAAATCATCTTGATTTCGTATAGGTCAAAGAAATGTGTCTATTAGAAACAAAATTATGGCAATGTTAGAAAGACCTAGCAAAAAATGACTGGAGTGTTGAGCTATATACCTTTCTCTTATAAACTCAGCACTTGGCTATTTGATGACAATTTAGCACTTCCTACTGTTTTGATCTACATAATTTTCCTCATTTCACTCAATATATTTCTTAACCAAAACTGTGAAGTGAGTAACAGAGGGGGGAAATCATACCAAATAAATAGCAGATGCACAGTGCATCTCTTGAATGAGAAAGCATTATTTTGGTTAGAAAACTAACTACATGGATTTTGTTGTTAGATAGTAAACCCTCAAGGCAAAATCCTGGTCTCAACTTGTATTATGAAATACAGATGTTTCTTAGAATGAATAAGTACATATGTGAACGGGCACGGAGGGTACTATAAAGTGAGAGTGTGATACATAGGTCTTGAACCCATTAAGTGTGAATTCTAATATACTTCTGTGATTTTAGCCAATCACAGGGAAGAGAAGAAGTATAAAGGGCCTATCAAAATACTATAGAACATCTTAGTCAAAGTCAAGGAATTCTTTTTGTAGTCTGGTTTGTCTTCTCTTTTTCTTTCCTTTCCTCACAATAGACATACATTTCTTGTGAGTTTTAGACATAATAAAAACAAATTATAGATGACATTCAAAAGCACATTATTTGAGACAGTCATATTACATGGCAAAATGTGCATAGAACAGCTTAAAACATAAATTTTTGTTAAAAAAAATCACTCAGCTTTCATTCATGGATTATTTCTTGAAATAATAAAATGACATCTCACTGAAAAGCCAATGTCTTCCCCAATGGAGATACTCTAGACCCTTTGCTGTAAGCCAGGAATAAAAAATATGTCTGGTATCTCCATCAAAATCTAATAGTGTTCAATGAAATAAGAAAGCAATTAGAAACACAAGAATTTGAAAATACATGATAAAACTTTTTTCTATTTGTAGACTATATTACTATATTTCTGGAAAACTCAAAATAATTTATGGAAAACCATTATAAAAAATGAAAGAGCTCAGTAAATTTGCAAGATATAAATTAATATGCAAAAATAAAGTCAATATCCTTTATATATATGAACAATAACTAGTTACAGGATGAATGAAAGAGAAAAATCTATTTATTTTTATTACTTTATTTTTTCAAGTGGAAGCCACTTTGATTTTGATTTTTTTAAATTGATTTTAGGGGGGGACAGATAAAGAGAGAGAAACATCAATTTGTTGTTCTACTTATTTATGTATTCATTTGCTGATTCTTTTTTAATTTTTATTTTATTAATTTTTTGAGAGAGAGAGGATGAGAACCATTGACTCCTTGCTCCACTTATTCGTGCATTCATGGGGTGAGTTTTACATGTGTCCTGACTGGGGATCAAACATACAACCTTGGCATATTGGGACAGTGCTCTAACCAACTGAGCTACTCGGCCAGGGTGAGAAGATTCTATTTAAAACAGAATAAAACAAAGTGAAATCCTCCCCAAAATATGTAACATCCACCTGAGGAAAGTTATAGCATCTCCTGAAAGCACAGAGGAAACTTAGATTGTTTTTGAATAGACTCAATATTAGACTCAATGCTAGACTGATGTATGTTGTTCCTAAGTAAATTTACAAATCTAACCTGCTCTTAATACACATACCACTTTTGTTTTCTGGAGTTAAATAACTTGATTTTACAGCTTATTTTGAAAAATAACCAAAAAAGTATAGCTATAACACACTGAAAACATACGAGTTCTGAAAGTGTATGTTTATGTGTGTGCAAGTGTGCCCACATGCATTCACTCAACCAGTACAAAAATATGTCATGAGGTTCTCTATAATTAAAATGAGGTGATTTGGGCATATGAAAAGAGACTAAGGGAACAGAATAGAAAATCCAGAAATGAATCCAAGTGCATGCAAATGCATTCTGTAGTGATGGATCAGCTTGTTGTATACCAACTCTCCTGCTCAGAGTAAGCAAAACCCTGAATAAGAATGAGGAGAGAGAGAAACGATTTTGTGGATGTTTGTGGATGTTTGTGGATGTGTGCAAGAGACATCAGAGAGCTACCAAGACAGTGAAGACCTGAGAAACCATGACCCTTGAGAGAACAGAAACTCAGAGATGTATACCTAATATGCTGTGCCACCAACCCCCTTGAAGCTAAGCAGAAAATGATCACCGTAAGGCTGAGAAGCTAAAAAGAGATATTGCCCATAGTGTGTAAATATCATCTCAATAATTGTTGTTAGAAAATACAACTGAAATAAAGAACTTAATAAATATGTCAAACATCAGATTAGACACAGGTGAAGAGAGGATTAGTAAATTAGAAGATAAATCAAAAGAAAATTTGTGAGCTAAAACAGAGACATGTTTGGAAAACACTGAAAAAAGAATAAGATGTGTGAAACATGGTTTAAGAGTTCCAATATGTGTATTGAATACCAAAAGGAGAGTGGTGAGAATAGGCAAGAGCAATTTGGAAAGATGGTGGCTGGGAATCTTTCAAAACTGACATTAAATCACAGTTCAAAATATGCTGCAAGCCACAACATAATTTTTTAAAAACACAGTTAATCACATAACAGTAAAATTGGTACAAAACAAAATGAAAAATATTTAAAATATTCAAGGAAAAAAAGACACATTTTCAACAAACTCAATGCATGTGGAAATATTACATATGATAAAGGCAGCACATCAAATTAGTGAAGAAAGAATTTTTTAAATAAGTGGGGTTGGGATGACTAGATAGCCACATAGTAAAAAGGTTAAATTGAACATATTAGACACCAGGATAAATCATACAAATAAATACAATTAAATATTAGACATAGAAATGGAAAAGTCCCCAACAAGAGTCAAAATCCAGAAGCAATGAAAGAAATGAATTGTAAGTTTAACTAAAAAAACATTTTGCATGACATAAATCTGTAAATCAATTTTCATGTTCAGGAAGATGGTTCTCTGATCCTGTGTTCAGCTCTGTGATAAGAGAGGTGGACCTTGTGACTGGTAAACAGCTGATGGAGAAAAGCCAGATCCTGACACAGACAGATGTCTATCACCATAACAACATAAATTAAATACTGTTGTTTACATTGCATGTGTGCCTATAAAACTAATTGGTAACTATACCATATTGGTTAAACCATGAGTTTACCAGTTTAAATGCTATTTCCAAGAGTGGAGTGTGGTTGTATACTAAGCAAAAAGTTAGAACATTATAATGCTAGTAAGTGAATCTTATTTGGTCCTTAAACTCAGGTTTTCATATTTAATTTTTAATTACCTTATTTTCTTTTCTGTCATTTCTAGTCTATCATTCATTTTTCTCTTCAGCTAATGTAAGGCAAATAATTTGCTTAATGTTTAAAGTAGTTCTCAACAATGACACAAAACTAATTGGACTTAGATCATTTTATAAACTTTTATTTTCTCTATTTTAATTTATTTAAGAGTATGGTTTCCATTTCTTATCTAAAAACTCTGGGAAATCCTACACCACATGCTAATTACTGAAAGCATATGTGCTTAATTTTATGATATGGACAAATTGAAAGTAATGAAAATAAAAGGCTTCAGATTATTGTCAAATTATATGCTATGTAAAAAGGAAATATGTTAACCTTTGTGAACTTAAATAACAGCTAAATTTTATTGAGTGTTCATTATGTGCCAGATATTGTGCTAAATGTTTTATGTGTACTTTATTTTGTTTAATCTTCATAATGACCCTTTAGAGTAGATACGGTCCCTTTTTACCAATAAGGAAACCATGCTCAAAGAGCTAGTAATTGGTGGAGCCTGGAATCCAACTCAGTGGTGTTACTAGAAACTCTTCTCTTAACTCCTTCACTACACTGCCTCACTTGGAATTTCCTTAAGGATATCTGTTTTCTTTTTTAATCATAAATTTCTACTGGCTCCATTTAAAAAATTCTTTAATATGTGCAGGTCATGTTCAAAAAAATGACAAGCCACGTGGCAACTGGAAGAGGCGTTTCCTTGTGTTGAGATCTGTGATCGCAGGCAATTCATAAAGTAGGGATTACTCTACAGACACACAGCTAGTACAGTTTTTTTTCTGGTTCTCACCTTTTCTTACACAGAAGAAACTTATTTTAAAAGTAAAACCAATAATATCTATGGCCAAAATGGCTCTGAGAGTTGGCACATTGCTTCAGTGTCTACTGCAAACAAATAGTACCAAAAGATGAAGTGTTTTAAGCAGAAATAAAAATAAAAATGACATAGGTTCAAAAACAAGATACTTCTTTCCATTGCAATATCCAGTACAGTTCAACATATTTTATTCTATAGCCTGGTGAATTGCATTTCTAGAAACACTAGGGGAAAATCTCACAAGATATTGTAGAAGAGTAAACACAAACTCAATGCAGTCTGCGTGGCTAAAGCTTAGGCTTGCTCTACTCCAGGAAGCAGGCACTGCTAGACATGGACAGGCAGGCTAAAAAGGTTCTACATAAGAGAGCCATAACTAGGATAACTGCTTAAAGTCAGGGGCTGAGTAGGGTTGCTGAGCTCTCTCCCTCCATAAAAGGATGGACAAAGATAGGTTGCTGACCATGTGGAACTTTGGCTGATAGTGAGCTGGGGAATTGGAGAACTCGAAGAATAAATACTCAATTTCATTATTATTAAGAATTAAACTAATCTTCCCATCACTCAGTGATTAGTCTACAATATCCAGTAAGATAATACTACTAAGATATATGAACCTCTGAAAGTCATTATAAGATCTGACTCTGGAATCATCATTCCCTTTGATGTCAGAAATAATAGAAAAAAACTCATATTACTATTTTAAAGTGCACCTGCAGTTATATATAATGCAGTAGGGCCAGGAAAAAAAGAAATAACAAGTACATATTTGGAAAGAAAGAGAAAAAGCAATCTTTATCTTCAGGCAATACCATTCCCTAAATAGGGATTCTGTTTGTAAATTATTAAAGAATTCAGAAAATTTGTGAATACAAGATCAGTATCAAATATCATTAACATCCATACATACTACCAATATTCAACTAAAAGGTATAATAGAATACAAGTTCATTCACAACAACAATGAGGACTATAAGATACCTAAGAATAAATCTAACAACATTTTAAAGGCCTCCTGGATAATTTAAAATATATCATTGCAAGAAGTAAAAGACCTAATTAAACGAAGGTAGATAGTGGGTGGAAATAATAATTTGAACATGGTAATTCTCTATGAATTTGTCTATGAACTCAATGCAATTCAATCAAAAGGCCAATATGCATTATTGGGTAATTGGGCAATGTTATTTAAAATTCATAATGAGAGAAGACTCAAAATAAGGGAGACAACATTCAAGAGAAAGAAAGGATGGGGAGGGAGGAGTCCTTTTTTAAAATTTTTTACCAGATATAAACGGATGGAATAGATTAGAGGGTCCTAGAAATTAGAGATAGATAGATAGATAGATAGATAGATAGATAGATAGATAGATAGATAGATAGATAATGTGAAGATGGCTTACTAAATAAAATGTGGATAATTTAATAAATGTTGCTGAATTAATATTATTTGTATATAAAAAAGAAAATGAAATTGGATATCCTCCTCACATATGGTAAATTAGAGTGAAAATTAAAACTTTTTGAGAAGAAAAAGACAAAACACACAAATACAAAAGATTGTTAAATATAATTACTTTAAATTAAGAATGCGTATTGAAACAAAGACAGCATATGATCAATAAATTTGATCATAAGAGAATCTATAATTTAGAAGAAGGCATTTATACTCTATATCATGATAAAAAGCTAAATATCTATAACTTATAACATTAGTAAGAAAGTAATAGCTTAATAGAAAAATGAACAAGGACAGTTACAGAAAAGGAAGCTTGTATGGTCAATAAATATGTGTTCAATAAGGTGTATACCTATCAGATTGGCAAAATTTATAAATATCTGACAGTATTAAATGTTGGCAAGATTGTAGAGAATCAAGACCTTTTACTCTATGCTTATGGGAACTTCATAGTTTTCATACATTGTTAGGTGTTATAACCATCATGGAAAGCTGTTTGGCAAGATTTAGTAAAGTTGATGATATTCTTTCTTGATAACCTAGTTAATTCCATTTCTAGTTATGTACTCTAGAGACACTCTCCCTTACACATATAAGAAGATATGTATAATAATGTTCATTGCAGTACTGTTTCTAAAAGAAAAATTGGAAACAATATAATTATCCTTTAAAGGACTATTGATAAATACTTGTGGTATATCCATAATGCTTACAGTGGTTAAACTGAATGAGCTAGATCTATTTGTATCAATATGGGAAACTGTTTAAAATATTATATTGCAGAGTAGCATATACCATATGACACCTCTTACATAAAGTTTAAAACACAAAACAGCACTACGTAAATTATCAATGTACACATATGTAATATATATAACATTAGTTTAAACTCATGCCTACAAAAATAAATGAATTCACAATGGTACTTACCATTGGGAAGAGAGAGGCATGTGTTTATAATATTTCATTTCTTTTCAAAATCTGAAGCAAATTGGGCAAAATATTAAACTTTCATAGAGCCGAGTGGTTGCAAATATTTTAAATTAAAAATATATAGTACTAATTACAAATATCAATTATCACATAAGAAGATTTTACTTTAAAAACCTGGCTTCCTCTACGTTCTCACTGATACTTCTAACTCAGGAAAACTGATTTGTATTCTAAAGGAGAATGCTTTCTCCATGCAAACTGTGGCAATGAATCTAAGTGTTCAAGTGCAGTGGAAAATTTGTTAGGCGTTATGCTTTAATCAGCATCTTCTGCCAATGATTTTTCTGTGTGTTCACTTCACAAAGAATGCTGGTAGGGGAGTGCAATTGTGTAACTGCACAACATTACTGAGGGGTGAACCGCAGACTCCAAGAACTGCCAAGGTTTCTTACATAAAATGTTCATTTTCAGCAAAGAGTCCCTTGTTTCTGTGATGAATGTGATGTGGCATATTCTGATTGGCAAGTGACACACAGAAAGTACCGAGGGAATGATCATGTCACAGTTCAACTTCATAATTAAGTGTAGTTTTCTTTGTGACCTTAATTGCATTTGTTAGAAGCCAGCTCCTTAATTTCCCAATCACGTCTGCATTTTTACTTGCCCTATGTAAAGATGAATAAGAGGAGGTATGTCTCCAAAGCAATAAAAATTTGGGAGGTTTGTTTGGTGGGGATAGCGGTAGAATGATTATTCCATTACTTAGCTGCCATTGTTTTCCCAGGAAAAGCCCAGGTCTTTGTATCATCTGGGCATTTTAACTATAACCAACCATTTGTCCTTTTAGCTAAATGCTGCTACTCTGATACTTCTCCCTAAACTGCATTGCCTCAATTAATACATGGGCTTATTTAAGTGTCTAGCTCCTGGACATAGCTTTATCTATGCACAGATGTTTTATCCCAGCACAATCTCACATCTTCCTCTGGAATAACACATGGAAGTTGAAAAACATGAATATGTACATGACAGCGCTCTGTATGCTGAAAACTGTCTTACAAGTGCAATAAAACAGTCCTGGAGGCAGGGAAGGGTCCCCTAATTGGAACTCCATGTTCCTTTCCCTCAAAGGAAAAGGGATGCTTAGTGGCTACTGGCTCTTTAAGCATGAGGTTTCCTTCAAGGAGAGGCGGATGGAAAGAAGGATATGGTACTCACAATGGCCAAGCAAGCCTCAGTTTTCTCATGAGGATGAGCCATCACAAACCCGCAATCAGTGTCTGGCAAGTGGCAGGTTCCCGATGTACCCGTGATGTTTCCAGAAGCATAACTATGCACTAACGAAAATGTTGGGACAGGCAGTCCTGCGTGCCCATCTGCAAGCAGGGACAACTGGGTTCCACCTGCGAACAAATGCCTGCGGCACTACTGGGCTTGTGGAACAAATATTTACCATGTCTATCACTGGAATGTCTCAATGGACACATTTGCCTAAAATCAT